>JARYZH020000343.1:0-306354 GCA_030021035.2 Notholithocarpus densiflorus
TACTCAAACACCACAGGAGGTGTTGCAATTACTGGAACACATTTAAGAAAATTTTATTTTTGTTCCTAATTTTCTATGCAAGTTCAGGCAAGAATTGGATTAGTACCATAGGCAAAAATAGTACAAATGACCTTACAATCTAATTATACTCTCACTTTGTTCTATTAATGATAGTAAATTTAATGATTCCTTCATCTCTCCAATAAAACACTTTTTTTGTTGTTGAGGAAAAATAAATATATTAATTGGCCCATTCTGTTCTCTCCAATAAAACACTAAATTCATATTTTAGGTGATACTATACTAAAAGGAAAATGGCCTTTAATTCAAGCAGGGAAAAAAATAGCCTTCCCAATATTTAAATTTTGATAAATTGAACAAAACTCCAATAACTTATTCATCATGTGAGCCAATCTAACTGAAATCTAAGTTAAATTTCATCATTTGAAGAGTGGTTCATTGGGGACAGGCACACATAACTCCATCATCAATCACCCAAAATTTTACAGACATTCAACATATATATCACAAAATAAATTGCAACAAATTTGAAGTAAACCAAGATGAACAAATATCGAAACTCAGAAATACATAAAAGAGGGTACATTTTGGTTGTGCAAAAACTTTAATTCATTATCAAGGACCAATGAAAACCGGCAAAGAAATTGTCATTTTTTAATTTTTTATTTTTTTTTGGTCACTTGAATTATAATGCCTTGCTAGGCTTGACTAGTGTCTGTTTGCATCCAGCTTATTCGACAAAATTTTAACTCTCAGCTTTTTAAAATTTATTTATTTTCTCACTTTTTTAAAATATAAATATATTTCAATACACTTTTAACATAATGCAATTTGCAAAAATCTAAATAAAAAACAATAGCTTGTAGAAAACTGGCTAGCTATTGTAATGTGTTTTTTTTAAGGCTAAATAACCTAAATAGTTACTCTAATGCGAGGGCCCTAATACTTTACATTCTTAAACTATATGTTTTTCTTAATATTTCATGGCCGCTTCTCATGGATTTTCATAAACTTGCTATGCAAAAATGGGATATACATTTGAAATAGGTGCCCCAGTTAATATATATATATATATATATATATATATATATATATATATATCATGAGCGATAGAAAATTAATTAACCTATTCCTTTATAGAAAAAAAAGGGGTATTTTATAGTTTTCATGGTCCAATAAATTTTTTTTTAAATTTTTTTTTTTTACGCTTAAAGTGATAAGATTTCATAACATTACATAACCAAGGCTATGTGGAAAGTATTTAAAACTGGAGAAAGAAGGGTTGAGAACTTGAAATTTGAGATAGAAAATAAATATCTATATCATCCTATTCCAATATATCATTTCATTAGCTTTTTAACATAATTAAAATTTTGAGTGTTTTTTTATCAGTCTTTATTTATTTTGATAATTCATTAGTTACAATGGAGGAGAGAAGATTTAAATTTTAAATGTCTCCGTTTGAAAAACTAAGAGTTGTTAGTTTAATTAAAAGGCTCTTGGCTTTCTTATAAGGTTTTTTTCCCCTTTAATTATTTTATTTTATTATTAAAGGAGGCTTTCTTATAAGTTAGTAGACTCAGCTCATTTTCTGTTCATTGTCACAATAAAAAATATTAAAAAAATTAAAACTAAAAGAAGAAAAAGTACTAATTTTCATAATAATTTTTATTTTGAGAAAACATAATAATTTTATTTTTAGTTCATTTTTCAGAGAAAAAAAAAAACCTTGATAAATAAGTATATTTAATTTGTAGAAGAAATAAATTAAAAAAAGAAACAAACCAGCTTGTGTGACAGTCACACTCATAGAGGAGCTCATTTACTCAAGGGGCCATGACTTCTTCTCCTTTCCTTTGAAGTTTCGGAGCCCCAGCTAATCTAAATCCGATCCGAAATGGTACTACTGTCAGATTGCTTTCTTCTTCAGGAAATGGGTACTTAAGGCTTTTGCTGAATCAACTAATGGTCTGTTTGGATTGAGGGGGAAGGAGGGAGAGCAGAGTAGAGTAAAGTAAATTTAGCCCAAAATTAGCCTATTTTCAGCCAACTCTGCTCTACTCCCCCTCCTTCTCCCCTCCATCCAAACGGACCCTAACTCTCTTCTTGTTTTTATATTCAATCTAGACTATAATAGATTGTTTATGTAAGGACAGATTGGTAAATGAGGTTTTGAACCTTTTATCTCAAATGATTAGTAAAGGCATTCAACCAAACCTCGTCACTTACAACTGCTTAATTCAAGGCCTATGCAATGAAGATCATGCCAAATGAGATGACACAAAGGAAGATCATTCAAGGCCTATGCAAAGAAGGGATGTTGAGACTTGAGAGAGGCAAAAGAAGTTTTTGATGTGATCATTCAAAGATGCATTGAGCTTGACATAGTCACTTATAGCTCTTTGATTGATGGTTACTGTTTGCGAAATAAAATGGACGATGCTATTAAAACATTTAATACAATGGTTGAGACTTTTTTTTGTGGAGAAACTACAATGGTTGAGACTTGAGAGAGGTTTGTTCACCTAATGTGTTTAGCTATAACATGTTGATCAATAGATATTGCAAAAAAAAAAAAAAAAAAAATTGATGATTCAGTGAGGCTCTTTCATGAAATTTCCAATAAAAGAATAATTCCTAATGTTTTGACTTACAAATCCACAAACCTATGCCATCTTGTTAGATGGCTTTTGCAAGAACTAACATATTGGCGAAGCAATGACATTAGTTCAGGAGATGGAAGACAAAAGCTTGGGCTACAATATTGTGATCTATAGTGTCTTGATTAACAAATTGGGACTAAGACTTTTGTTTTAGTAAAGTTAATACTAAATATTTTTGTACTAAAATCTAGCATTTTTTGTGGTTATACGTCCATTTCAAGCGGAATATATATATAAATAGCCAAAACTTAGAGAAAATTCAATTACATTTTAGGGGTATATATATATATAAATAGCCAAAACTTAGAGAAAATCTAATTAGATTTTAGGGGTAATTATACATAACCCACCTGTGGTTTGAGCGAAAATCACTTTGCCTCGTATTTAGGGGCTGGTCCTCTTGTAATAATTTGGATGCTAATGGGAATGCCTCGTATGATTTAATATGTATTTTTAGATACAGAATCAGGTTACAATGGCCTGTAATTGTCAAGGGTTGGCCCAAGTGACAATTTTTTTGGGTATGTTCTTCATGATCTGGGTTTTTTTTTTTTTTTTTTGGGTATGTTCTTCATGTTCAAAATTTGTGTGAATGGAGAGAGAGTCAAATACCACTTTTTGATCTTATTTCTCTTGTATTTTTGCTCTATTTTTTGTTTTGGGAGGAGAGAGACATAAAATTTGAGTAAAAATGATTTTAACAGAGGTGAGTTACGGAAAACAAACGGAACATACCACAGGTGGGTTAAGTGATACTTTTCAAACTACAGGTAGGCAAAGTAATTTTCGCCCAAACCACAAGTGGGTTATGTGTAATTACCCCTAGATTTTAATTAGATTCTCAATTTCGCACCACGTGTTTCATTTAAATTTTATTTTTGTGCTAAGTGAATTATTAAGTGTAAAAATCGAAGTGGGTTCCAGTCAGCTCAACTGGTAAAATCTTTGATAGTTAAATAAGAGATCTGAGAATCAATCTCCGCCTATACCAAAAACCAATTAGTGTCTTAGTCTGATGATAAAGAGCTATCATTAGGAGCAGACGCCATAAGTTGAAACTCTCTAAAAAAAAAGTGTAAAAATCGAAGAGTCTAAATCAAATTAGATTCTAAATTGGATTATAATTGAAACCTAATTTTTTGCCATGTGTAAAGTTTTTAATTTTTGTGACAAGTAAAAACCGAAGAGTCTAAAACCAATTAAATTATAAAGTGTGTGTGTGTATATATTTATAATGAGAAATCATTACATATTTTAGAAATGTATAGTTTAAAAAATATGTATAATTATTTTTAATTGTATCCGTGCATATGCATAGGCTACACACTAGTTAACACTTGGATATTTCGTGAGATACTAGTGTATTCTGTTAGTTTTAACGTGAAACTAACTAAAGTATTAATTTAGCAAATGTGTACAGGTTAAGAAGTAAATTGGTTAATAAAAAAGTTTAGGAGATGTCATGGGCTCTTGGCCGCTAGTTCAAAGTTCAGGAGATGTATGGACATTTTTCCCTAATTATATATATATATATATATATTTCTAATGTTTGTATTTCTAAAAAGAAAAATATGTTTATGAGTATAATAATATTTTCTTGTTTATGTTTATGTTTATAAATTGGTATTCATTTCATGATGTTGAGCATCTGCTTGGTCTGTTCTATATATGAACATGTGCCCTTTATTATGAGGAATGGTACATAATGCAAAGAATTTGGAGTCAATGCCTTGTGCTACGTTGCTTCATAGGGCCAAATTTGAATTTACGAAAAATATTGGAAAGAAAAATACTTAATATACAATTTAGAAATGGGGTAATGGATATCCCAACTTTGATAATTGAGATCCAACAAAGTGCACATTTCAAAATCTAATTATATATGGGAAATATTGCCATGATGAATATCTCAAGTATGTCACTGAAAATGTGATCTTCATGGAACATCTTTGATAAAATTCTCCTACTAATTAAGCAGGTAATGATAGATTTTTGGTTAACTTCGAGGGTAACCAAGCCTACTAAGAAGGGTGAAGAAGATTAGGAATGGAAAAGATAATAATTGTAGTCTTTGGTTAATTCTTCAATACCTTTTTCAATAATTTTACAATCCCGATGTACTAATTCACTGCTTTATAGTTACAACACATGCTTAATACAACCCTTTTATCACTTATCTAGATTACAGTACTTATCACCCCTCCCCCCCTCCCAATCTAATTATAAATACAAAGTTACTAGTATATCAAAATACATCACTCTAGTAATCTCATCAAATCTCCAATGGATGTTGTACTGCTACGTTTGAAAGGATTTCTGCGAAATTGGAAAGACAGTGCTTATTCATTCTCCTCAATATTCAATAAGCTTGGTCACTTCGTCAACCCATTAAATGAATCACACTAAAATCTTCAACAAAGTCAATATGCATTGCAGTAGCCATTGGCATGTATGGATTGCAAAACTGAAGTACAATTATTTCATTTGTCCCTGGGCATTGATTTAATTACTTGCATCTACAATGTTGCTTCCCCATGCTCCATATATATATATATATATATATATGGTTGATTGATGGATCTATGGTTGATCGGCAAATAATGGTTGAAATAGAGGATCTATGTGTTGGCTAATCTGTGCGTAGTCAGCGAATTTGTAGTTATGTGCGTTTGAGTTTGAAGAGGATTATGTTTGTAAAAAGCTTGATAAAGTCACTGATAGATATAATTATTATTATTGTTTTCTAAAGTTTGTATTTGTAGAAAGAAAAATATGTTTATGAGTACAATAATATTTTCTTGTTAATGTATATGTTATTGCTGCGTTTATTAAATCCAATTTGTATGACAATTTTAATTAATAAAAGTGTTCTATTTTATTTTTTAAGGATGAATTTCCATTCAGATCATTTTGGAAAACTCTCATATCAAGTCATCAACAAAGGAAGGCTATTAGTGTGCGAGTACTTGTGTATTGTATTTCACAGGCAGTGGGAGCTTCAAAAGCGTGTTGTATGTGTATATATATTCAATAAATTAATTTGTAAAAATCCAAATAAATTCACATATATAGATAGAATATTTATTAGTAATTATTTACTAAGGTTTATATTTGCAGAAAGAAAAATATGTTTATGAGTACAATACTATTTTCATCTTAATGTTTATGTTATTGTTGCATTTATTAAATTCAATTTGTACGACAATTTTAATTAATAAAAGTGTTGTATGTATATGTGTGTATATATATTCAATAAATTAATTTATAGAAAACCTAATAAAGTCACATATAGATAGAATTATTATTATTTTTTATTTTCTAAGGTTTGTATTTGTAGAAAGAAAAATATGTTTATTAGTACAATAATATTTTCTTATTAATGTTTATGTTATTGTTGTGTTTATTAAATATAATTTGTACGACAATTTTAATTAATAAAAGTGTTCTCTTTTCTCAAATTGTATAAACCTTGGACATAATAATCTACTCGAATAATAGTCCATGAGTTGCATTCATTTTTTGCATGTTGAAATACTTTTTAACATGGCACGTGCTATTCTATTTTATTATTATTAAAACTAAATTGTAATATCGTGCATATACATGGACACACTTAAAAATATACAATAAAATGCATAATATAATTCTTATATATATAATTTAAATACTACTGATAGTCATTTGTATATTTTGTTAACTCTTTAAAAAAATTTATAAGGATATTATTATGTATAAAATGTAAATTGTCCATTTAAAAAAAAAATTTATAATGAAGCACATTTTTTTTTTTTTTTTTTTTTTTTTACGATTCATTTATTCTAGACTCTTTGATTTTTGTATTTAATAACTCACTTGGATGAATTTTTTTGATGTGGTCCTATATTTGATTCTAAAATTGAGAAATAAAACTCTTTAGGAATAAATAATTTAGGATACATGGCGAAAAATTAGAACTCTAATTTGAAATTCTAATTTGAGTTTCTCTCAGTTTCACTTATATATATATAAATATATATATATATATTAACATATGCATCTACAAAACACACTAACATTTTCACTTCTTAAATCAAATTTGTATTACAATTTTAATTAATAAAAGTATTCTATTTTCCAAGTTTATATATACCTTGGACATAATTATCCGCTCGATTAATAGTCCATGAGTTGCATTCATTTTTGCATAATACTTTTTAGTGTGGCATGTGCTCTTTTATTTTATTATTAAAAATTTAATATATTCGCTTGCAAAATACACTAACATTTTCATTTAATACTTGAGAGTCAATTCAAGAGATGTACAAAATACAAAAAAAAATTGCGACACCACTAAACATTTATGAGGGTTCCCCCACGAGAAATATGGGGATCGTAATTTGTTGGTCAATTTATACACACTGTTATCCACTTTTCTTCGGTACCTAAAGAATATACATATAACTAATGAGTAAGGGAAACCTTGCACATCATAACAATTTAACTAACAAACTCATCATAACAATGAGCCCCATAGGATAAGAATTAAGAACTAATGAAACCTATTCATAATATTATAAAACTATATGATTAAGTATGTCATACTTAATCATAATTTTAACATTCTTAAAATTATGATTTGATAAAAAAAAAAAGTATATTAGAGTATAATTTTAGAGTACCCACTTTATAATAGTATAGTCATGCAAGCTATATCCTCTCTGAATGAAGACGAGTCGTTGATGGGCAATGTGGTTTTGATTAATTGCTACTGCCATTTGAACCGGGTCGCTTTTGGTTTCTCTGTCTTAGCAACAATTTTGAAACTTGGTTATCAACCTACCCAATCTACTCTAAACACTCTACTCAAAGGTCTCTGTCTACAAGGCAATATTTCGGGAGATGTGAGGTTAGTAGAGGAAATGGAGAACAAAGGGTATCAACCTAATGTAATTACTTGTGGGACGATAGTAAACGGTCTGTGTAAGATTGGCAAGACTGGTGCGGCTATTAGGTTGCTCAGGAAGATAGAAAACAGTAAATTTGAACCTGATGTGGTCCTCTATAGCACAATCATTGATAGTTTATGTAAGGATAGATTGGTAACTGAGGCTTTGAACCTTTTATCTGAAATGATGAGTAAAGGCATTCAGCCAAACCTTGTAACTTACACCTGCTTAATTCAAGGCCTATGCAATTTTGGCTGGTGGAGGGAGGCAGCTACTTTGTTGAATGAGTTGACGCAAAGGAAGATAATGCCGAATGTGTACACCTTAAACATTTTGGTGGACACAGTTTGCAAAGAGGGGATGTTGAAGAAGGCAAAAGAAGTTTTTGGTGTGATGATTCAAAGAGGCATTGAGCCTGACAAAATCATTTACAATGCTTTGATTGATGGTTATTGTTTGCAAAACAAAATGGATGATGCTATCAAAGCATTTAATACGATGGTTGAGAGGGGTTGTTCGCCTGATGTGTTTAGTTATAACATATTGATAAATGGATATTGCAAAAAAAAAAAAAAAAAAAAAATTGATGAGGTAATGAGTCTGTTTCATGAAATGTCCAACAAGGGAGTGATTCCTAATGTTGTGATTTACAGCACTCTTATCTATGGGTTTTTCCAAGTGGAGAGACCCCAAATTGCACTGGAGCTATTCCATAAGATGCAAGCATGTGGCCAATATCCAAATCCCCAAACCTATGCCATCTTGTTAGATGGCTTATGTAAGAATAGAAGAATTGTTGAGGCAATGTTATTGTTTCAGGAGATGGAAGACAAAAGGCTGGACCGTGATTCTGTGATTTACGGCACCTTGATTGACGGTTATGTAATGCCAAGAAACTTACAATTGCAAAAGAACTCTTTTATAGCCTTTCAACCAAAGGGTTGCAACTTGATGTTCAGACTTACACTATAATGATCAAAGGGCTTTGCAAAGAGGGATTAACAGATGAAGCGAGTTAACTGCTTGAGAAAATGGATGGGAATGGTTGTTCACCAAGTGATTGCACATATAACACAATTGTCCAAGGGTATTTGCAACATAATGAGGCATCAATGGCAATGAAATAACTCCAAATAATGGTTGACAAGAGTTTCTTAGCAGATGTGACCACCGCAACCATGTTGGTTGACTTGCTAGCATCTAGTCAAGCTAATAGAAACATTCAAGAATTGCTTTAGGAGTTAGTGTGAAGGCGTTTTAATTTCTCAATGTCAAGAACACCTTTCATATTCTAACCATTCAGAATTCAATTTGTAAGTGACGAATATTGGTTTCAAGTTAATTTTACACTTTCTATAAGATGATATTTATTTTCTTTTTTTGTGACAAGACTTTTTGTTCCTTTAACAGTTTTATCTTTTGTTGCAATTTCGTTGTGCACTTATTTTGGTTGCTTTAAACTTATTTTTGTCAATATTCATTTCAAAGTTTGGCTGATGTGATGTTAATGCTAAATATTATTTTTGTAAAGTCTAGCATTTTTTGTGTGGTTATATGTCCATTCGCTTGGCCGAATTAAAGTTTTAATTTTAAGTGTTCCCTCTAATGAAATTATGTCTAGTCGTTGCATGTTAAATTTAATTCAATTAAACTATGTATTATGCTCAAACATTATATTTTTTCTCCTATGATAAGGTGTAGTGAAGACGTTTTTCAATGTTTCTAAGCTGAACATGCCCTAGTATCATAAGATTTCTTAAACTATATTGACATTGGTCTAGTGATTTAGACTAGTGTAGGTTGAATAGCTTATCAACTTAAGGAAGTTGCTTCTTTGTCCATTAACTAGAAGATTGGAAACTTAGATTGCATTTTGGTACAAAAGTAACAAGATGGTTTGTTGTTGGTCATGACATCCGCTGTCAATGTCTTTTATGAGTGTGTTAAGATGCTTTAATAGGACAGAAACAAGACCCCTACAAGTTTATTCTTAAAAAAAAAAAAAAAAAAAAACAAAACAAAACAAAAGAAAAAAAAAAAAATCAAATAAAACTGGTTTCTGTTTTTGATAAATAAAATAAAGCTGGTTTCTATTTGGCAAGGAACAGAAGAAGTGCTGACATAGGAGCTTGACTAAGGTTGAAGAATATTCAATAAGCTAAGTTCGTTATTTTGAGGAGTTAATGAGTTTTAGCTTAAATGATACTTCCTCCTTTAGTTAATGAGTCTATAACTTATCAAGAAAAAAAAAAGTTATTTTTGAGGAACAAATGAGGCATTTAGTGATGTTAAAATTCAAGGAAGAGTAGTCGCTTAGCCAGTAGCTCATTACTGTAGCAGGTTACTTAGCCTTTTATGTAACCTCCTATGATTGTCTATAGCTTAATATTTATGGTTATGGAATTTTTTAGAAGAATTACAGGCAGACTAGCCTTAAGGTGTGTTTATAGTTTATATAGTCCTTCTGGGTTTGATACTCAATAATCCTAGTTTGTACCAGGTTCGTATATCTTCTTGTTTCTCACTCTTGTTACCTTTACTATGTTCTAACCCTTATTCAAAGCTTACCTGTCACAGAAAGCTAGTTTTCCAATTCAATTGTGACCATCCATAGGCCACAATTGTTTGTTAATAATTGGCCATAGGGCCCAATCCACATGTGACTATCCAGCTTGGTCCTTATATGCTAAAGACCCAATATTTGTTTGTCAAATGGGCAATTGCCATGTGGCACAAAAATAAAAAAATCCCTGAATAGCTATTATGTGAATGTATTTTAAAATGGAATTAGTTTGATGTATTTATGAAATGAAAGATAGTTTGTTTGTAATTGGTGATACTTACAGCAGTGGAGGATAAAACTGATTAATGGGGGTAATGATAATCATAAGAAATATCTTGATTTTTCATTAATTTTTGCGGGGGAAATTGTAAAACCTGTGGTATTTCAGGAACAAATCTGTTTTTTAGTGAATGCTCATCAATGTTGAGGCTGTCCCATCTTCTGCATGTCTTTTTTGCACTTGCTGGGAAACCTTTGATAGGCAACAAGTTTCTTCACAATAATCTATATAGGGGAAGGTAAATCAAGGCTTTGTGGAATGTATGAGTTGACAAGGTATTCTGTTAGTGTCAGATTGTAGATCAAAGAATAAAAGATAAGCAGGGTTAGGTTTTGTTTGCTGAGACCGAGAAGACAAAAGGATCTTAGCTTAGCTACCAAGGTGGCGATCATCTGTCTGGCTGTCAAGGAAGCTCTCAAGGCAACAAAACACAGGATTTACATAGGTTATTACTCTTCTAGCTAATGTTGAAGCAGTGGCCTTACTTTAGAATTCAAGGCTTCCTAGGTGGCAAATGCAAGCAGTCATGAAGGATGTATGAAACATAGGCCTTCAAATGGAAGGAATATGGTTTAGAAATTAGAATGTTCAAAAACTACAAGATAGTCGGGCATGTTTTGGTAGTGGTTATCCGTGATAGTGGGCGTCATTGTATTGGGGCTACGTGTGCAAGAATAGAAGCAGACAATGATTGGATTGAAGAACAGGCTCTAGGATTATGCAGTGCAGTGCAATTTGCAGTGGACCTGGGGCTTCAGGATTTAGTACTGGAGTACGAGATTAAAGGCTTGGTGGATGAACTATGTGGAAGGGGTCCCATTAATTTACGATTTGGCCTCATATCATTTACTCTCGGCTTTACTTGTACAAACCGACCAGCATAGAGGCTAGCAACTGAAGCCAAAAACTTCAATGATGTAATGATTATTATTGGGTGGAGGATATGTGTTTACTGGATAAAGATGTACCTGGAATTCTATAATTCATTAGTTTAATAAAAAAATACAATATTGTTTATTCAAAAAAAGAATGGCTGACAAGAGAGGGCTTCAGAAAGCTGATAATCTTGCTGCAACTGCAACTCCAATGGAGCTGTATTAGGACAACTGGACAAGGGTTGTTGTGGCATTGGTGTGGTGATTCACAATGATAAAGGGCAGATCATGGGAGCCCTTTCTAAAAGAAATTCCTTACCCACTTGGTGCTATGGAGATAGAAGCAAAAGCATTGGATTGCGTGGCCATCTTCGCCTGGGTCTTGGGATTGCATGAAAGCATCCTGGAAAGCGACTCTCAGGTGGTGATTCATGCTATAGCTGGAACTCACGCTGCCTCAGTTCGACCGGTTATCACTGGCAGAAAGACTTGGCTATCAAAATTTCGTAGCTAGAAAGCATCGTTCACTAGCAGGAATTGTAATTTTGCTGCTCACCTCTTAGCTAGATTTGCTGATGTAATTTCCGACTGTACAAATTGGATGGAGGATACTCCACCTATTGTTGCCTCTCAAGTCGAGTTTGATGTACAAAATTTGGGTTCTGCCCGTCTAATGAAATCAGCAAATTTTCTTATAAAAAGAAAGTTTAATAGACTAAACAAAATGCAGTCAGTCGTATACAGTACACACAATATACATCTATGTATAATTTGTTTATAAATAATTCGAAAATATATACACACAAATATATACCTGTGTATTATTCAAAATGAAGCTCATGATAATGTCAGTGCTTATGAGGCCATAAGCCCTCATAATCCATGCAATTTCTTTTTCTCATTCTTTCCATACTAGTTATTAATGTCAGTATGCTTTCTCTAATAATTTTTTTTAGAATTTTTCTAATAAATGATTGGTTTAAACTTTAAAGTTGACAATCTTTGCCTACATACTTTGTAACTTAAAAGGCTTTTCAGCAAAAAAAAAAAAAAAAAAAAAAAAAAAGGAAAAAAAAAGAAGCTCAAAGATACTGGTTTAGCATTTCTATACTCCCAAAGAAAGTTAGGAGTGTTTGGTACATGCACTTAAACAACAATTTTTAATTTTTTTGAAAATACGTGTGGGTGAAAAAGTGTGTAGAAATGCGTGTAATGTTATTTAAAAACTAAAAATTGTTATTTGAAAACATGTACCAAACACCCCCTTATTAAGTCTGTTGAGCAAAAGTTTAATCATTTTCTTTGGAGGAGTATAAGTCGATGTGTTTATTAGGGTTAATCGATTTTTCCCTTGAAATATTCCCCTTAAAGAAGATTAATGAGGTGGATAATCCTATTTAATAGGACTACATATGAAATGTTCATGGCTAAAATCACTAAGAAGGAAGCATAGGTATAGATATAAGACATTGGTACAATCTCATAAGAACATGGTGATATGTTGAAACTTTGGTATACATGCACAGCTGAGATGATATATAACTCTTGTTTACACCAAAAATTTTTCAAGCAAAAAATAGATTGTCACACACACACATATATATGGGGGAGAGGGGCTCGTGGGGTTGATTCAAGGCCTATGCAATGAAGATCATGCCAAATGAGATAACACAAAGGAAGATCATGGCAAATGTGTATGAGAAATGCTATGTCCACAATATTTTCACAACATCATATATGGCAAGTTGTTATTTGTTGTTATGGGAGGGCAAAAAAGTAATTTAAGTTGTGAATTTAAATTTGAAACCAATAACAACTTACCATCTATGATTTGTCGTAAAAATATTGTGGACGTAGCACCTCTCAATATGTACACCTTTAACATTTTGTTGGACACACTTTGCAGAAAAGGGATATTGAGAGAGGCAAAAAAAGTCTTTGATGTGATCATTCAAAGATGCATTGAGCTTGACATAGTCACTTATAGCTCTTTGATTGACGGCTACTGTCTGCAAAACAAAATGGATGATGCTATCAAAACATTTAAATTTTTAATATGATGATTGAGAGAGGTTGTTCACGTAATGTGTTTAGCTATAACATATTGATCATTGGATATTGCAAAAATAAAAGGATTGATGAGGCAGTGAAGCTCTTCATATCATGAAATATCCAACAAAAGAATAATTCCTAATGTTGTGACTTTCAAATCCACAAACCTATGCCATTTTTTTAGATGGCTTTTGCAAGAACTAACATATTGGTGAAGCAATGACATTATTTTAGGATATGGAAGATAAAAGGTTGGGCTTTAATATTGAGATTTTAGTTCACCTTAAATGAGTAAATGTTAAAAAAAAAAATTATAGGATAATGGCATGACCGTTGAAGTGGCTCAACTGGAGCGTAGCAATGATAAATGCTACAATTAAGTAATAAAAATTAATTGGAAAATACAATCTAATTATCTAAAGGAGAAAAGTATGATTGAGAATAAGAAGATTATACAAAAATTCATATAATGTTAATTGTTAAAATACTATGTGAATAATGATAACAATTTTAGACTTCTTGAGAAAAAAATGTATTATTTTTTAACAATAAATTTTATTTAAAAAGAAAATTAAGATGAAATAAAAATTATTGGTTTTCCTTTTATGCATTGTAACGTTTCATGAGGACACATTATAAAGACAATTTTTTTTTTGAGGTAAACAATTCTATTTATTTGAATTTAAGCTCTTCCAACAACTGTGAAAATTTCAAGTAGTAATTCAGAAGGAAATTCATGTTGTAGTTCATTTTTTGATCATGTAGTTGTATGATGGAGTTGAGTTGTAATTTATAAGTTGTTTATGATATTAAATATAGTGTAGTGTGTGATTTATGGAGTAATCAATTGGTTTTATTAATTTAGTTATTTTTTGTCTTTAAGTTAATGAAAAACTTACATGTACCTTTTTTTTCTTTTTTAAAACCTTAGACCAAATTGCAAAAACTAAAAAAATAAAAAAGAAAAAAGAAGAAGAATAAAAAGAAGAAAGAGAGCACCATAAAAAATAAAAAATAAAAAAAAATTATCACCCACAACACGCGAGTCCGTAATTAATCTATTTAAGTGTCAACCAAATCAACTAAAAGACTAGTAAAAGTATTGGATCACCAAGAAGAATACTAACAATGGTCTTCAGAAATACTTTGACTATCTTCAATCACATTTTACCCATCCTACAGTTTCTTTTCAATCAACATTGAATAGGCAACTCCAAATTCTCCAAAGCCAAACAATCATTACTATTAGTTGTTCCATTCTCCCATGCCTCAACCATTATTTTCTTTATGCAATAAACATGAAAATTATACGTGCCACACTCTGACACGTACGGCCACCCCTTAATTCCCAACAAACTATCTTCAATTTTATTACACCATGCGCACTTTGACCTAGTCTTACGAAGGTAAAGTTTTACGTCATCAATTTGGAGTTTATTCTAGAGGTTGAGACAACAAAGGTGCAAATTCCAGTCTAATTCAAGGCAATGGTAGATAAAATATTTGACGCGTTTCTCACGAGCATCACAATATCTCTTGATTTTGTTGTAGTGGAGTTTCCCAGGGGGCTAATCATAAAATTTGAAAATGTAGTCTTTGAAGATCTCTAGGTTGTGGCGGACTTGCTAAACATGCAATCTCTGTGAAGATCATAGTTGCACTCTTCACATCTATATCTCTTTCCAAAGCCACATTCCTTGTATCCATTGCATTTGTAGGATTTTGCGTTTGGATAGTTATTTAGCTTGAGCTCATGCTTCTTGGGGCAAGTACAAGTTTTGTAATTGATAGCGTTCATAATGTTGTATCCACAGTTCTCCAAAGCATTCTTGGCTTTAAATAGAGAGTTTCGGTGTAAAAGAAAGACAAGTTAAGATTTTGGTTTGTGAGGAAGACGAGAATTCCTTTCTTTCTTATATAGTAGTTTGAGAGATTTCTCATGACAGTGGGCATGTTTGGTAGTTGGTAATTTATGTTGCAACAAAAATTATTGTTGCGGTAACCTATTGCAACAAAATATTTGTTGCAATAAGCTTCCAAAGGTAATTTGTTGCAACAAAAAAAACTATTGCGGTAGCCTATAACAACATAACAATTTATTGAAATAAGTTTCCAGAGGTAACTTATTGCAACGACCTTCCACCATATTTATTACCACAAAATATTTGTTGTAGTAAATTATAGCAACAATATTTTTCGTTGCAATAAATTATTTTAATAATAATAAAAATATTTTATTGCAACAAAATGCTATTGCAATGAAATTTTTGTTGCGATAACCTATTGTCATAGATTTTATTGCAACTTTGTGCAACAAAAGTTTTCGTTACAATAGGTGTTTATTGCAACAATTTTAACTTTATTGCAACAAAATATTTCGTTGCAATAGACATTTTTTCTTGGAGATAGCTTCTATTATGGTTTGGTTATTTAGTAGTTTGTTTATGATTTTATTACGGACAGAATAGTCATTCTTTATGAATAGCTATTATTTAAAATAAAAAATAAAAAAGAAGAAGAAGAAAGAGACCACCATAAATAAAATTATCACGCATACGGTCCGTGACTAATCTATTTAATTGTCAACCAAATCAACTAGAAGATTGGCAAAAGTAATTGGATCACCAAGAAGAATACTAACAATGGTCTTGAGAAATGCTTTGACAATCTTCAAGCACATTTTACCCATCCTACAATTTCTTTTCAATCTACGTTGAATAGGTAGCTCCAAATTCTCCAAAGCCAAACAATCATTACTATTAGCTGTTCCATTCTCCCATGCCTCAACCATTATTTTCTTTATGTAATAAATATGAAAATTATACGTGCCACACTCTGACACGTACAGCCACCCCTTAATTCCTGACAAACTATCTTCAACTTAATTACACCATGTGCACTTTGACTTGATCTTATGAAGGTGAAGTTTCACATCATCAATTTGGAGTTAATTCTAGAGGTTGAGACAACAAGAGTACAAATTCCAGTCTATTTTTAAGGCAATGGTAAATAAAACATTTGACGCATTTCCCACGAGCATCACAATATCTCTTGATTTTGTTGTAGTGGAGTTTCCCAGGGGGCTAATCATAGAATTTGAAAATGTAGTCTTTGAAGATCTCTGGGTTGTGGTGGGCTTGCTAAACATGCAATCTTTGTGAAGATCATAGTTGCACTCTTCACATCTATATCTTTTGCCAAAGCCACATTCTTTGCATCCATTGCATTTGTAGGATTTTGCGTTTGGATAGTTATTTAGCTTGAGCTCATGCTTCTTGGAGCAAGTACAAGTTTTGTAATTGATAGCATTCATAATGTTGTATCCACGGTTCACCAAAGCATTCTTGGCCTAAAATAGAAAGTTTCGGCTTAAAAGAAAGACAGGTTAAGATTTTGGTTTGTGAGGAAGACAAGAATTCCTTTCTTTCTTATATAGTAGTTTGAGAGATTTCTCATGACAGTGGGCATGTTTGGTAGATGGTAATTTATGTTGCAACGAAAAATACTGTTGCAGTAACCTATTGCAACAAAATATTTGTTGCAATAAGCTTCCAAAGGTAATTTGTTGCAACAAAATTATTGTTGCGGTAACCCATAACAACATAAAAATTTGTTGAAATAAGTTTCCAAAGGTAACTTATTGCAACGACCATCCAGCATATTTATTACCACAAAATATTTGTTGTAGTAAATTATAGTGACAATATTTTTTGTTGCAATAAATTATTTTAATAATAATAAAAATATTTTATTGCAACAAAATGTCATTACAATGAAATTTTTGTTGCAATAACCTATCGTAACAGATTTATTGCAACTTTGTGCAACAAAATTTTTCATTACTATAGGTGTTTATTGCAACAATTTTGACTTTATTGCAACAAAATATTTCATTACAGTAGACATTTTTTCTTGTAGATAGCTTCTATTATGGTTTGACTATTTAGTAGTTTGGTTATGTTTTTATTACTAGCAGAATAGTCATTCCTTATGAATAGCTATTATTTAAAATAAAAAATAAAAAAGAAGAAGAAGAAAGAGATATGACTAATCTATTTAATTGTCAACCAAATCAACTAAAAGACTGGCAAAAGTAATTGGATCACCAAGAAGAATAATAACAATGGTCTTGAGAAATGCTTTGACAATCTTCAAGCACATTTTACCCATCCTACCTTTTTCTTTTCAATTGACATTAAATAGGTAGCTCCAAATTCTCCAAAGCCAAACAATTATTACTATTAGCTATTCCAGTCTCCCATGCCTCAACCATCATTTCCTCTATGTAATAAACATGAAAATTATACATGCCACACTCCTGACACGTACGACCATCCCTTAATTCTCGACAAATTATCTTCAATTTGATTGCATCATGTGCACTTTGACTTAGACTTATGAAGGTGAAGTTTCACATCATCAATTTGGAATTCGTTCTAGAGATTGAGACAACAAGAATGCAATTTCCAGTCTATTTCAAGGCAATGGTAGATGAAACATTTGACATGTTTCCCCACAAGCATCACAATATCTCTTGATTTTGTTGCAGTGGGGTTTCACAATGGGCTAATCATAGCATTTGAAAATGTAGTCTTCAAAGATCTCTGGGTTGTGGTGGGCTTACTAAACATGCAATCTTTGTGAATATCATAGTTGAACTCTTTGCATCTGTATCTCTTTCCAAAGTCATATTCTTTGCATCCATTGCATTTGTAGGATTTTGCGTTTGGATAGTTATTTAGCTTAAGCTCATGCTTTTTGGGGCAAGTTCAAGTTTTGTAATTGATAGTGTTCACAATGCTGTATCCACGGTTCTCCAAAGAATTCTTGGCCTTAAATAGAGAGAGTTTTGGCATGAAAGAAAGAAAGAAAGACAGGCTAGTATTTTAGTTTGTGATGAAGACGAGAATTTCTATATTTCTTATTTAGTAGTTTGAGAGATTTCTCATGACAGTGGGCATGTTTGGTTGATAGTAATTTTTGTTGCAACAAAAATTATTGTTGTGGTAACCTATTGCAACAAAAAATAAATTTGTTGCACTAATTTTCCACAGGTAAGTTGTTGCAACAAAAGTTACTATTGCGGTAACCTATTGCAACAAAACCATAAGATCTATTAATTATGCAGACAAATGGAAATAGTGTATACCATTTTAGGACTTTGGAAAAATGAGTGTGATCATAGAATGCAAAACCCAAAAAGAAAGCCATTGTCAAACCCTAGCATGAGACCTGGTCTCGATCACTATAATTGAGTTTGAGGCACATCTAGTAAAGAATGAAAACCACATAATGAGGTACTATTCGACTATGATTACAAGCCTTACTAATTATGAGAACAATGTTTCGCATAGTAATAATAAGTTAAACCAAAAAAAAAAAATCATTCTAGCAAAAAATGGGGTTCAAAAAGTGGCAAAGAGAGATAATTTTTTCAAATGAATAGTGATAGTGATAAGAAAATTTTTAAAATTAATAACCTAATTGACTAATAATTTATCTTGACAATTCAAAGATTACTGGTAAGATAGTAAAAACCACATATGGAGTTAACTCTATGTATAGATCTTACGAATATTTGTGTTATTTTGTGTAATTCATCAAGTAACTATGGACCACCAAACTACATAAAATATTAGTAATATTTTCATCATAAATATTTCAATAAAAAATTTCAAGAAATGCTAGTGTCACATTTGATGATATCTGTATTTTTTTTAATTAAAAAAAAATTGTATAAAAGGAAGTTTTTTGATAGTCATCGAAAAAATTATCTAAAGGATTTGTTAAAGTTATGTGAACACGATGTATATAACTATAATCTTACAATTAAGGCTTAGCAAAAAAAATAATCTTACAATTAAGTGATTTTATGTCTATAAATTAATAAGACATATGATGGCATAATATGAATTTATAATGACATCTATAATCCCAAATGCCAAATTATTAATTGTTAGTTTTGAAAAAAAAAATACAAATTTAATTATAGATTAATGTAAAAAAGAAAATATTTTAATTATAGCATACCATTAAAAAATATAAGATATTGTTAAATGCTCAAGAGAGGCCAACAATAAAACCATTTAATTGTTGCTAAATGGAGATATCATTGAGAGAAAACCTACAACAACAAATTAAAAAACCCTTTTAATCTTTTCTTTTTAATTTAAGGGAAAAAAGTACTTTCCCATCTCTATCCTTCGGGTAGCTTATCACAATTCCTCCCTTGTCTTTGAAATCAACCAATTCACCTATGTTTTGGAAATGATCAAGTACCACTAATTCATTACTTTTTCAGTTAAATCTAATAGAACCACAATAATTACAAATGCAATTCAAGAAAACAACAATGCAATTCTCAATTTTTTTTTCTCTTCCTTGTGGTGTACGACTAATAACTTGTTCAAAAGACTCCATTAAATTTAACTGAGAAAGTAATGGATTGAGGATATTTACTCATTTTCCGAACATAGAAAAGGAAATTGGCTAGTTACTAAGATTAAGGGGGAATTATGAACTACCCCAAACATAAAAGGGGGAAGTTTTTTTTTCCCTTTAATTTAAGAATATTAGTAGAAAATGCAAAGTCCAAAGCCTCCCCCAAAATACGTACTAAAAAATTTAGTGTGTCTTACTATTAATAAAAAAACATAAAAAAGCTAATTCAAATGAGCTATTAAAGAATAGGCTAGACTCGTAAAATTAATTTTTGGAGTTGCATATTAAATGTTCAAATAAAATATATATTATGCTTAAACATGAGGTGCTGTAAATACCTTACTTTTATTTCTAGGCTGAATTTGCCTTAGTATCATAAACTTTCTTGAACTGTATTCACACTGAACTTGGGAGTCAGAACCAATTTAGATTAGTGTAGTTTGAATCGCTTGTTAACTTAATAAAGTTGCTTCTTTGTCCATTGACAAGAAGATAAGCAACTTTGGTTGCATTGTGATACAAAAGTAACCTGATGCTTTGGTGATCATAAAATCCAATGTTTTTATGGATGTTAAGGTGCTTTAAGAAGTGCATAAAAGAAGAAAACTGATTTCTATTTGGCATGGAATGTGTTAGGAATATGGGTAGAAATAGTGGGGAAATGGTTGAGAATTATAGGAAAATTAACTTAATTCGAGATAGTCACCCTCCATAGAGAGGGAGAGAGAAGAAATGCACTAAGCAATCAATTGGTTTATTTTTCAATAAATAGAAATGTGATTATAAGTAGGTATTTATAGAACCATAAAACTATTCTATTGACCCACATGACCTTATCCTAATGGTTCTATTATTTCCCGTGTGCATTAATAATTCTAACATGTATTAAATGTGATTAACATACTTGGAATTGTAACTAACTAACCAACTAACTAACTAATTGCAATATTACAACAATTATTATCTATATACCTGTAGGGTTCCTAACAGAATGGAAGAAGGGCTGAGGAGCTTGACTAGTGTTAGAATCATTATTTGTTTTTTAATATTTAATATATGCAACTAAATTCCTTAAAAAAGAGGGCAATCCAATACACTGGCTGTGTATAGAATCAAATTTACTAATCTTAGTTTGTTATTTTGTGTAACAAATGGGAAATTTGGTAATATTAAAATTTAAGGGAGACTACTAGCTTTTTTATTATTTCTGGTAATGAAATTTTTGAGAAGAATTATAGCCACACTAGCCTTGGGGAGTGTTATAAACCCTCATAGGTGGATACTCAAGAATCCTAGTGTGAGACTAGTCATATATCTTCTTTCTCAGACTAGGTTCCAACTTCCAACCATTAATCAAAGTTTACCAATCATAGAAGTTGAGTTTTCCAATTCAAACACAGCCTAAATACCTGACCTTATAAAGATCTGCACTACTTCCTAAACCAGCCTCAAAATCCATAAAACCTTGGTGATTAAGACCATTAGGTTCTGGACCAAGTTAGATCCTGAATGAGCTTCAGTTTCGAAGCTTGTTGTCCTACATTATGCTTGCTATCCTCATTTCCTACAAAAGTAATCCTGTTGTAGTTTGCTGATCAAATTTTGGTTTAATATAGGTCATGAATGCTTGAAAGTTAAAACTATTGTTTTAAGACCAGAATAGATTGTGACATTGTGTTGTTAGACGTCTGAAATATCAAGCAGTCTAAGTTACTGTCTGTTTCACCTTCAAACCTTCTAGTTGTCTTCCATCAAAACCAAGGATGAATTTTGTGTCTACCTTCAAATTTCTGATTCTTGCCCTGTCTGCGGTTTCTACTAGGGAGTAGTTGTGTACCTTTATTCATTTAAGGATAGCAATTGTTAAGTAAGAATTTCATTAGTAGTATTTACTTTATTTTATTTTATAGCACATAACATTGAAACAAATAGTAATTAATTTGGCACTTTTGGTTGCTTCATTCTTCCATTGCTCCAATTAGATAATGCTATCTCTATAGTGGAGAAATTCTTTTATTTTACTTTGTACTGTTATCATACTAGCATGGTAGCTCTAGGTACTAGATTTTCAAAATCTGCAGTTGGAAATGTTTAAACCTTGTTGTTTAGCAACTCGATATTGTGCCCTCCCACCTAGATGGTTTAGTTGCAGGTGCATGCTTTGTAAGTACTGTGGACAGTATTGTTTATTGACCCTTAAAAAAAAAAAAAAAAAAATTGTCTGTGCACTTGTATGTTTATTTCATTCATACGTTACACACACACACACACCTACTTGTAAGTGTTTGCATGATTTAAGTGAGTGCTTGTGCTTACTAAATGTTGATACATTAGCACTCAACAAAATTGTAAGCTACATCTACTAGCTACTTACTGATTCAGTTTTTACTAGGCTATTTAATAAAAAAGACATTGTCAGTTTGTGGCAGTTATTTCAAACAAGTATCCAAGCATCACATATTTTACCCTATGAATAGGTAATTCAGTATCCACTATTTGAGGCCATTTTTGTAGGTTTTATTTCAGGTATATCAAGAGCACACATGCCAAGGAAAGGCTGTACGAGGGCTAGATTGGCTTTCCAACAAGATTGCTAACTAGGTTAGGCTCTGTTCGATGTCTAACCTGATAAGCTTCTATACAATTATGGGCTTGTTATTAAATACTCTATTTCTTGGTACTTGCAGGCTTGGGAGATAAGTAAATCCTCTGTAACTTTTTGGGATGCAATCTCTGTCAAAGGGGATGCTACTGTTATTTGGTTGTTATGCCTTTTACATTGATACTATCCTGAGAATGTATCTGCTTGTTTAGATCGTTGTCACTATATGATAGAAATTGACATTTGGCCTCTTAGATTCTAAATAATTCATGATTCACAGTTGATAGGATCCCCTTGATTGGCTCACTTTCAATGCATATGGTTGAAATATCTTGTCCCTTCCCTTAATTCCTTTCATGATTATGTGGTGAATGCTATGAGTACTGGAAGATACATTGGTGCTTATCTTTTGTAAGTAGCCAATAATTTTGGCTGGAAAGGTAATAGTGGTAGATCATTTTTTTAGTGCTTGATTATGGTGCAGTTGATCTAATTTCTTCTCTTTTCTTCCATTTTGGATCATCTTTCTATGCATAAATAAAAGGCTTTCCATGTTAGTTCAATAAAGTCAATAAATTTTTAAGCTTTGTGCGAGCTACTCTTTCTCTTCTACTTGAATCATTATTGTACTAAACCTATCAAGATTTTGATGAATGCTCAAGATATTGGCGAGCTAGCCTTAATGTCTCAAATGGTTAGAGACCTTCCTGCAATTTCAGATAAAAAGAAGTATTTGCCAAATGTCGGGAGAGTATGCTTTATATGGCACCAACAACGTGTTAATACTTGCACTTGCTTTTAGGACTTTAGCCCCTCAATGGTTCTCAAATGTATCATATCTAATGCATTACCCCAGATGCATTAGCTGTTGGTTGGCCTTCTCCTTGATGATGCAATGTTGAGCAAAGTTTTTGTTGAAGAGGTGGATCATTATATCCTTGTGAAACACTATGCAAGCTTAAAGGAAATGGTGCCGAGGGTGGTCATCCATTTAGAGCTCAGATAGGATAAATTGCATCACTTTGGTCTCTTATGACTAGAGTTTCATTCCTCTTCATTGTAGCTTGTAGTTGCTACATTAATTTGACAAACATCCAAGGAACGAACATGTGACCATATGACATTGATGATTCACATTGTTGAAAATGTGACATCGATACCATTGATGGCTCACATTGTTTAACTTATCTGAGACAGTTTTCAAATATACTGTTGTAAGTTTATGAATATTTTTATCTAAATTGAATGGATTGACAACACTGGATCAGAATGATATTTATTATTTAGAGGATTGATCACCTAATAAGTATCTATCTTGCATTTGGTGGATCTTTTTTTTTTTTTTTTTTTGAGGAACTTGCATATGGTGGATCTTGAGCATAATTTAGTGTTGACTGTTGACAGGATCGAATAATATACCCACAATTTTTATTTTTTAAAAGGAAGCAAGCCATTTCCATAGCATGCTTCCACAAAAGTAACAAAAGAAATTATTACACAACTGTAAATGATAATCTGAATGTCATGTACTAGTGGCAACAAATTCTGCGGTCATCCCAATTCACAAGGAGACCTGCCGCAGAATATCCCAACTAATTGTTGAATGATCAAGGCACAAAGCTTGGGGCCTTTCCTTTGTGTTGAATAACTTGAATTCATCTATCTCAGAACTCTATTTGAGCTTAAAACAAAGTTCTCTTCTCCAGCAATGGTGGAATGCAACCGGCCTGCTGCCCAACCATTGTTAAGCGCACGAGTGGCAGCACGGGCTGGATCACCAGTCACACGACTTCCTTCAATTTGTTTCTCAAATTCTGGAAGTCCACATGCTTTTCTCTCTTTCCTTCTCTTCCTCTCCTCATCTCGTTCTTTCCTCAGCCAACTTTCAACTGTTCTCTGCAAATACAATTCCAGAAGCACAAATAGAAACAAGGGCTCAGGAAAAGCACTACTCTCGCTCTCTCTCTCTCATAATTTAATATTTGAAAGAAATTCATATTGGATATCTACAAGTAATGTGAAGGTTAAAATAAAAAAATTACCATTAGTGACAGTTTGCTGATTTCCTTGACTTTATCCATAGGCATTGCTAATTGCAACTTCCCATGAGCCACATAAACCTGAAAAATATGTAACAGTTTTATCCTTGAGGAGATGTAGAAGCTCATCCAAATTTTAGACAAAAATTTCTTTTCATGGGTAAGATTTTAGACAAGAAGTTCGGAAAAATAAACCAAGACATACTATATGAGATGGCCAGTTCTCTAGGCCATCAAATATATGTGTTGCATAGATGATTGTGGCACCTCGCTCTTCACACTCCTTTCTTAGAAACTTCAGAAGGTCAGCCCTTGCTAGAACATCAAGGTCAACTGTTATCTCATCAAGAAGAAGGACCTGGGAACAATGGAGCCAAACTATATTACATTTTAGAATATGAGAATGGGGGAAAAAAAGAAAGAAAAGGAAAGAAGGAAAGAAAGAAAAAGGAAAAAGCTTAAGATACATGATTCTGAAGAATTTACACTAGGTGAGATGGTGAGTGCTTAAAGATGGAAATACCTTGAATGGCTTGAGAAGACCCATACAGATTTGCACTCGTCTTCTCTGGCCGTCAGATACCTTGTGCATCCTCCATGATAGATTGATATCCAGTACCTACATAACCAAGGAAACCATTTACATAATGACAGTCCCAACAATGGTGCAACTGCACATGGTTTGTGGACTATGCATTTGTCTTCTCTTAATATTAGCTACCTTGCGCATCCTTCATGACATTGATATCTCAAATGCCTATGATTTACATGCAATTACCAATGCCCAAGACACTTCCATTTCCATTCAAAATTTAATTATTCTTCTGTATATTATAAGAAGCCTCACAATCATACTCTTATAGTCGAATTCTTCGTATAAATGAAAGAGGAATGTTCAATAATTACTTATGCATATTGAATCATATGACAATCATGCAATGTAAAATTACTCTCTAAGTTGATCATCTAGGTTACTTCCAAAAAATGGAATTGACTGAAGCTAATGACTTTTACACCCTAGCCAATGACATAAGAAACATTAATGACTAAAATCAAAACACAGAAATTGCTTCTGCTCTATCAGTAGAATATGAGAATGAATCTTGTCCCACCTTCTTAGCTATTATTAGGGTGTGATAATGTCGAAATCTTGTGAAACTTGAGGCTTGCTTTTTGAATATTTGGGCAATTAGTCCCTACTTCTGAGTTAGACCTCAACACTTACTTTTCATAACATCCATTTACATAGACATGACAAATGAGCCAATAAGCTCTAGTTCAAATAGCACCTCAACCTCATCCCCTTGTAAGAGCAATGTGGAGAGCTAAGTTGTAGGTTCAAACCCCATAGGGATGTAATTACCAATAAATAAATAAAGACACAACATCTTGCAGGACAATTAGTTCAAGCTCACATCAATGAAGATGTATCTCAAGGAAAGAACACACTGGTTCTTACCTTAATTAACTCATCTCTTCTTTGAGGATCAATACCCGCAACTCCATATATCATTTTTTCTGCAGAAACATCCATTTGTATTGCAACCTCAAACCCGGCAAAAGCAACTTCTCGCTTCCACTGCAAGCAAATAATCCCCACACCCCCACCCCCAAAAAAAAAAAAAGAAGAAGCCTGATTACAACTATCAAAGCCTTCAAATTTTATTAGAACATGTTTTACAACATACTCAAGCAACTGCAAAATGAAATTGCTGAGAAAATTTGGGATTAAATGGATTTGTACTGAAACAAAATTTTGAAAGAAAAAAGAAAGAGGAATATATCTGGTTAACATTCAGAAACTAAGGAAATATTGGGAAAAATGTAATTCGAGGAATTGCAAAATTTTGTGATTTTATAACAGTGTCTGAATTTTTGCTTACATTTCATGTTAAATTTTGTATGTCATATATTCAAATTTTCCAAAGAAAAGAAAATGGCAAAACATATTGATCATTTGGCCATATTTGATCCCAAATGGATTTATAAATTGCCTACATGCCAGCAAAGTTGAAATTTATGCCAAAATTTTTTATTGAAATTCTCATGTACAATCAAATCAGTTGTAACTTTCTTTGAAAAAAAAGCATATATTTTATTCAGATCCTTGAAAAAAAGCATATATTTTATTCAGTTGTACAATCAGATCCTTGAAACAAAAGCATATATTTTATTCAGTATAACTCATACAAATTGTTCAAGTCAAAGAACAAAGAAAAGCATGAACCTCGCCACCAAGATAGCTGAGATCACCAGAAGAAGTCAATGTGGTGTCATGAAATGCCGATCTTCCAAGTATGCGGACCATATGGGGTTCAACCATGTGCTTCCCTCCCAATATCTTCAGAATTGTCGTTTTCCCTACAATAACAATCAATTAATACGCACACTAACACACCATGAGAATTTTTGTTCTGAATTGTTTGTTAGATTTGCTAAGAAATTGAAATAAAGGAAAATAAACAATTTAATAATTAAAAAAAAAACTTGGAGCTTCACTATTGGCAAAACTTAGATACAATTCCTCAGGTATTATACCATAGGTTCTCCAATTGAATTCAATCACATGACTGTATTGACCAATGCAACATAACCATTATTATATTCATCTAAGAAAAATTAAATTCAATTACTGGTTAATGCAACTGCATGGTTGCTTTTAATTGAGAAATAGGGATTGTACCTAAAATTTTCCCCTTCACTTTTTCCCTTTATCAATAACCAAACAGATGCTAAATGAAATCATTCTTTCCATGTTACAATACTATCATTCAACAAACAAACAAAAAATTGTGGGTTCCATTTACTCCCATCTCAAAAAACTTATCATAGATTAACTGAATAAAAATTTAACAAGAGCTAATATCATGCAAATTTCCATCATTTTCTGATCAACCAAACAGAAAATCCAAGAAAATTCCCAGCTAAGAATCAAGCACAGCAGAACAATGGGTTCCCATCATTTCCATTTGTTACTGATCTCTGGTCTAAATTTGTTCTTTTCATGAAATTTCTCAGCAATCAACCAGAGCTATGGGTTCAACTAGTTAGAATGGTGGGTTTTAATTATCCCCACTTCATAATAAAGAAAACCTATCACAAATTAAGTAGAGAAACTATTTAAAAAATCACTGTTTCCAACTTTTATTTTCATTTTCCTATATTTTTTCTGAAAACAAATAAAGACAATTCTTAAGGTGAAGAAACAATATAAATTGAAGAAAGTCAATACAATTTAACCACAAAAACAACACCAAAATCCCTGGTTTCAACTTTCTATTTTCTTTTCTTTCATTTTCTCGGAAACCAAATGGAGCATTAAACAGAACAGAGCATCAAAGAAAATTCTGAAGGTGAAATCACTATAGATTGAATACAAACAATAAAATTTCTGGTTCCACTTTTACTCTCTCTTTTCCTTCCATTTTCTCAGGAACCAAACAGAGCATTAAAGTAAGCAGAGCATCAAGGAAACTCTGAAGGTGAAAAAGAATACAAATTGAACGAGCCCCATTATAATTTAACCCAAGAGAAACACCATCAAAATCTCTGTTTCCAATTTTATATTTTCCTTTCCTCCATTTTCTCGGCAAGTAAACAGAGATTCAAGGAAACTCAGAATGTGAAAAAGAACAAAAATTGGACGAACCCCATTATAATTGAACCCAAAAATCAACACATTTATATCTCAATTTCCAATTTTGATTTTGATTTTTCTTTCCCTCCATTTTCTGGGAAACCAAACTAAGAGTAGTATTAACGAAAAAACAGAGTATGAAAGAAGAAACAGTAGAACGAACCAGCGCCATTGGATCCAACAAGGAGGCAGCGATCACCGGAGTGAAGAGAGAGAGAGAAATTTTCGATTAAAGGAGTGGAACCCGGCGGAGGATGACCGTCGATTCCCGAGTACGTGAATTTTAGACCGTTGATCTCTATCGTCGGCTCTGACTTTTCACTTTGCTTCAAACCCATGTTTCAGAAACAGAGAGAGGCAGAGGCAGAGTTTTATGGAGGTCAAGTTGGTGAGTTAGGTGAGTCGGCGGTGAGAGAGAGACCGAGTTGGGAGGCGTGGCAGAGTGGCAGTCACATGTAAAGAAGAGTAATTAAGAAACCACAAGTGAATTTGATGGGCTGCTCTCACCAAGTCCAATCCGGAAAAGTCTCTTTCTATTAAAATGGAAAAATAGACCTTTCCTATTTTAGCAAGGCTTGGTATTATTAGATTTAGAAAATAATATTTTAATCTTAAAATGAAAATCTTTCTATTTTATTATTTTTTTAGAATAGTAAGTATTTTAACATACAAAGAGAAAATAATGGAAGCATTGAAGATTCAAATCTCGTTCTCTTGTTGTAACTATCGAATTATAAAATAAATAAACAAAATCTACAATCATAGATTCGTTAATTAGCAAGACCATGAGATCCATATCCAAATTGTGGAAGTGAGTCCAAAAATATATGATCAAATTAAGCTACAAGACTTGGAATAAGTTAAAGAACAAACTTTGTGATGAAATGAGGTTGGCAAACTTGATTAAACTAATTAAAACACCATTTTTTTTTTTGAAAACATCAACCCATCACTGTTCCGATTAAATTAGGTTTATTATTCACTAAACAATTCTAATATACTAGATACATTATTTATACAAATTATATATATTTGACACTTAATTTATTAATTAAATATGTAATCATGATAAAATAGTTTATTCTACCAACGCAATGAAACTTGTGCACAATTTTTTTTTTTTTTTTTTTTTTTGTTACAACAAATGGGTGCATTGGGAATTTCTCAATCCAATAAGATCATGTTGGGTTGAAAAAATCGTTTAATCCTTGAAAAAATCGTTTAATCCAACTCAATCTGACACATGCACACCCTTAACTCTCACCCATTCTCTAATCATTCACATTCTCTTCCTTTTACTTGTTTGTTTGTTTTTTTTAATCACACTCTCTCTCAATCATCACTACTATTCCCTTCTCTCGGTCAAAACAACTTCCTATAGTCTCCTCTCGTCCCCTCCCTCCTTTCTCATCCCATAATTTATTATCTTAATTTATATTATTTCATAATAGTTGGCGTATGAAAGCTCAATAGTGCAAAACACTATAACTTGTTTAGACCCCCAATTTAAAAATTACGGGTAAATTGTTTTTACTCTACTTAACTAAGTGTGGAATAAGAGTAAATGAAACGCAAAAAACCGGAACTACACTCTAGTGTGTAAACATAAACAATAAACAATAAATGTAAAGCACAAAGAGTAAGGGAAGAGAGATGCAAACACAAGATAACACTAAGATGTGTTATCGAAGAGGAAACCAAAGTAAAGCACACTAAAACAGTTGGCGTATGAAAGCTCAATAGTGCAAAACACTATAGCTTGTTTATACCCCCAATTTTAAAATTACGGGTAAATTGCTTTTACTCTACTTAACTAAGTGTGGAATAAGAGTAAATGAAACGCAAAAAACCAGAATTACACTCTAGTGCATAAACATAAACAATAAACAATAAACAATAAACAATAAACAATAAACAATAAATGTAAAAGCCCAAATAGTAAGGGAAGAGAGATACAAACACAATATAACACTGAGACGTATTATCGAAGAGGAAACCAAAGTAAAGCACACTAAAACAGGCTGGCAGTGCATCTCGCAGGTCATCTCACGAGTTGGCCTAGTCGCAAGATGAGTCAGGAGATGCCTTTTGGCACTTGACTCTTCAACTTCCAGCATGTACTTCTCACATGGCCTTTCGTAGGTTATCCACTTGCGAGCCAGTCGCAAGCAAGTCGCGAACTTCATGGTTCTTCACAAATCTTCACCAAACTCTCACACTTAAATCTTACATTAAATCCCACAATCATACAAGGAAATGATTGACTAAAATACAATCAAATTTGACATGAAATTAATGCTAACAAAACATAGTTGAAAATCATAACTTTACAGCGTACAATAAAAATAGTGCTAATGGTGAACTCAACGGCATAAGATCCTCTCTATTTCACTAGAAAGATACACCTAAAGTTGGTGTACAATAAAAGCTGTGTATTCTTAATTAAGAAATAGATTCATTTCAAATGAAGATAATCATTTCCCGACTTTGAATATGGAAGAACAAATCACCTTAACATTTCGTGAAAAAAGTTAGAAGCGATATTACCCCAATCACAACTAGCCACTTTAGCAATTTTTGGGGCAATTTTTTTTTATAATATAATTTGTAAAGACAGTAACTCCCACTCACTCTCTAATCATTCTCATTCTCTTTCTTTTATTTGTTGTTGTTGTTGTTTTTTTTTTTTTTTTTCAATCTCATATTCTTTCTTAATCATCACCATCAATTCCGCTCTCTCATTCAAAACAACTTCCTACTCTCTCTCTCTCTCTCTTTTTCCCCTCCTCTCTCATCCCATCATTTATTTTCTTAATTTATTTTATTTCATAATAGTTGGCGTGTAATAAAAATAGTGCCATTGATGAACTCAACAAAATAGGATCCTCTTCCTTTCACTAGAAAGTTACACTCATTCTCTTCCTTTTATTTGTTTGTTTTTGTTTTTTTTTTAAATCTCACATTCTTTCTCAATCATCACCATTTCTTCCACTCTTTGGGTCAAAAAAACTTCCTACACTCTTCTCTTTTTTTCCCCCTCCTCTCTCACCCCATCATTTATTATCTTAATTTATTTTAATTCATAATAGTTGGTGCACAATAAAAATAGTGCTAATTAATGGTGAACTCAACTAGAAAGTTACACTCAAAGTTGATATACAATAAAAGTTGTGTATTCTCAATCAAGAAATGGAGAGAATGGAGAGATGATCATTTCCTTGAGTATGGAAGAACTGACCACCTTAACATTTTTTGAAAAAATTTGGATGCAATTTGTGAAAAAATAGTTACACTAAAAGTTGTGTATTCTCAATCAAGAAATAGATTCATTTCAAATGGAGAGAGGATCATTTCCCGACTTTGAGTATAGAAGATCTAATCACCTTAATATTTTTTGAAGAAAAAAGTTGGAAGCAATTTGTGGAAAAATATTTTTAAAATATAATTTGTAAGGACAGATTTAAAATTGAAAAAAATGTTTAAAAATAATGTGAAAAAAGTAGTTGGAAGCAATTTGTGGAAAAATAATTTTAAAATATAATTTGTAAGGACAGATTTAAAATTGGAAGAAAGAAAAAAGTTGGAAGCAATTTGTGGAAAAATAGTTTTAAAAATTGAAAGGACAAATTTAAAATTGAAAAAAATGTTTTAAAAAAAATGTGAAAAAAGTAGTTGGAAGCAATTTGTGGAAAAATAGTTTTAAAATATAATTTGCAAGGACAGATTTAAAATTGGAAGAAAGAAAAAAGTTGGAAGAAATTTGTGGAAAAATTGTTTTAAAATTGGATAAAATATAATATGTAAGGACAGATTTAAAATTAAAAAAATGTTTTAAAATAATGTGAAAAAAATAGTTGGAAGCAATTTGTGGAAAAATATTTTTAAAATATAATTTGTAAGGACAGATTTAAATTTAGAAAAAAGAAAAAAGTTGGTAGCAATTTGTGGAAAAATAGTTTTAAAATTGGGAAAAAAAGTTAATGGCCCATGCAGGTCTCGAACCTGCGACCTTCGCGTTATTAGCACGACGCTCTAACCAGCTGAGCTAATAGGCCAGATATGCTTAAACACATGATATACATTTTGAAAACAATCAATATTCATCATTGAAACTCTGCAACAACATTCGAATCGGATCTTCGGATCTCAACCCCACAAAGGTTTTTTTTTTTTTAAGAATAAATGGCAGACCCTGCGAATTAATCCATTTATATGCTTCATCATCAGTCTTTCTTAACTCATCTTTGATCTATCTCAAAAGTTTATCAGATTCCAAAATTGCCCTTTGAAATGGCAGCTATTTACAGCCTCTACATCATTAACAAATCAGGTGGTTTGATCTTCTACAAGGTAAATATCTACATATTTATATATATACTTTTCTGTTTGTTTCCCGAGAAAGTTTCATTTTTTGTTTTTATGATAAGTTTTTCCCGAGAAAATTGGAAGTGGGTATGATTGCAAACTGTTTGAATGGGGTGTATAACTATTATATGCTATGTTTGGTGGCTGAGACAAAGTGGGAAAGCAAAACAAGAGAAATGGAATTTTGGGGTTTGAGAAAGATTTGACCTTTTCACTTGTAGGAGTCTTAAATAAAACAGATGGGTATTTTGTATATTTCATGTTTTCCCCCCGTAAAAGTTTCAATTTTCCATGGAAACAAGCATAGTGTTAGTGATTTGCATATTGGGTATGTTAATTTTTCTTTTGAATTATCTTTTAGACATTTTGGATCATGCGTTCCCAGAAAATTTTGAACTTTGAATGAAATAGGATTCTGGGTCTGTGGTTATAGAGGAGATTTCCTGCAGAAGTGTTATTTTTCATAGAGAAAATTAGATTTTTTTTTCAATGGAAATAGAGCTTGTTTGATGAAATCTTTTGTGTTTGACAATCAGGATTATGGGTCTGCTGGACGGATGGACACAAATGATAGCTTGAGGGTAGCGAGTTTATGGCACTCGATGCACGCAATCTCTCAGCAGCTATCGCCAGTTGCTGGTTGTTCGGGCATTGAGCTTCTTGAAGCTGATACATTTGATCTCCATTGCTTCCAATCACTTACTGGTACGTTTCAATGTTAACTGATCACCCTTGAGCATAGGAAAAATAGTTGATAACTGTTTCGTATAAGAAGCTAAGCATAGTTATTGGTAATCCCATATCTTGCTAATCTAATGAGCCTCATCCAATTGTTGATGGGTGCATATCACTCTTACGTTTTTGTTTTACAGTTTTGTCTCAAGCATTGCAGTTTTAAGATTGTAATCTTCCCTTGGAGCCAAAACTTATTAAATAATCTTGCGAGTGTCAAGATATGAAAAAATATTTGATAATTGTGCATGCAAGAGTTAGAGAGACTTTTTTGCACCTAGATGTTGCATATCTAATAAGCCTCATTGGAATGCAGACTGGTACTTTACTTTATTTAGTCATGCAGTTATGTCAAGCATTGAAACTTTTGTGGTTTAATGAACTGAAACACAGTTGTATGGAGAAATTTATGCTGTGACATGCTAAAATCTAATGATTTTAGTTAGCAACATATATATTGCAAGTTGATATTAGATATTTATGACAATAGGGTGGCTTTTTGTTTATTTCTCCCATGGTTTGGAAAAGTGTGCCTGTTTGTGACATCAGTTTCCTTTTCACTAATGGGATCGTCTCTTATGATGTTGGTGTCTTAAGAGCCACTTTTGAACATAAGATAACTGTTGGGGGTTGCTCACTATCTAATTATTTATGTTATTGATTTCCATTGGAGTTTTTGAACTCTCTACCTAAATGATATGTACCGCGGGGGGGGGTGGGGAAGCTTTTCACCCCCATGTAAAATGATGCTTCTCCACTGTCTTTTTGTAGTTACTTATGCAATTTATCATAAATAGTTGGATACCGGTAAACGGTTCTTTTTTCCAGAATTTTTTTTTTTGTTTTATTACCATTTTTAACAACTATGAGATGCATGACGTGAGGTTCACTTCCTAACTATTGAATTTTAAATGTGGTCACATTTTGATTGCCACAGCATTCAAATTCCATAAAACAAATAAATTTTCAATTTTAACAATCTATACCTCAGACATGTATTCACATTATTTGAAAATTAACCAACAATAAAATTTAATCTATTAAAGATGTACCATCTGTTTCAATGTTGGTATTTTTTTTTGTCAAGAGCCTTGCAGCCTAACTAGCCCCCCTTGGTATGTTTTGCTCTTGCATTTATATGGGCCCCTTGTATCTGGTATTTGACCTTTGCAATATTACCATTAAGTTGAGATTCTCCCTCATGAGTAAAGGAGTATTCTTGGGTTTTACAACACTCTACTATACACTTTGGAAGTGAAATTTAACACGAGTTGATCTTAAATAATGAGCTTGTAATTGATGTTCTTTCTGGAAAAATTAGACTTACAGATTAGTTGCTTTTTTGTCAGGGACAAAGTTCTTTGTGGTCTGTGAGCCTGGGACACAGCACATGGAAGCTCTCTTGAAAGTCATCTACGAATTGTATACAGATTATGTCTTGAAGAATCCCTTCTATGAAATGGAGATGCCTATACGGTGTGAGCTTTTTGATATCAACCTTTCGCTGACAGTACAGAAGGAGCGTGTTGCCTTGTTGGGCCGATGATCTGCACTGGAACTTGGATCTGATTTGATCTTTTTTGATCTGTTACCTTCGCGTGTACATTTTCAGAGCAATCTTATCTTCTAATTTGTAGAAGATACTTTATATGTGACTTATGTCACACTCTGGTGTTAGTTTTTGAAAATCACTAAGCAAGTGAGGTATGAGATATTCAACAATGGAGAGGAATTCTTTGTACTGGAGTATGCAAAAATCATCATGTTAGGTTATGCTAACGAGTGCCCTTAGGACATTGGTTAACAATTCATTTTAAGAAAGTTTTAACACCATTTTTATGGGAAATAAAAAAAACTGTCAAAACATTAATTATCATTTTTTTTCTTTTTTCATAAAAATTTTATTTAAATGGATTGTTAACCAATGTTCTAAGGGCATTCGTTAGCATTTTCCAAAATTTATTAAACTTGTAAACTCTGTATGTGTCATGGCCTTCTAGGTTAGGTTATTGACTGTGCTCTGTTAGTCAAAACTCAAACCTTTTCACATTAATGTTTTGCTGAAATGAGTCTAATAAGAGTGAATTTGGATTTTTTAAGCTTCAAATATCACTGCAGGACATACATCCAGCTAAAACTTTGCTCACACCCACTGAATAAACTTCCAATGGCTTAAGTTCATATCAGATATCAATTTCATGAAAACTATGATTTTCTTAACATAATCTATTCATAATTTATTCCCCCATTTATATATTCATGTCACTTAAAGGGTACACATGTAGTTTCTTGAAAAAAGCTTCACATTGTCAAAACCAAAATCTTCTCCATTTTAGATAGTTAACTTCCAAAATCAAGCTCCAACAGACTCTCTAAAGCAAAAAATTTGGAGAAGCTACAATCACTCTCTTTGCGTAGAGAGTGCGGTAGCTTCTCCAAATAAATATTTGAAAATAAAAAATTGAGGCCACAAGGAAAGAGAAAGGAAAGAGAGGGGAAAAAATGTGAAAAGAAATAATATTTAAATGAAGATAGAGAAAGAAAAAATAATCTATTTGAAAAAGTAAGTAGGTAAAAAACAAAAATAACTATAGCTTCTCCAAATAAATATTTGAAAATAAAAAATTGAGGCGACAAGGAAAGAGAGGAAAATAAATGTGAAAAAAAAAAATTTAAATGAGGATAGAGAAAGAAAAAGTAGTCTATTGTAAAATATATTTGAAAAAATAGGTAGACAAAAAACTAAAATAAATATTTACATGTAAGACTAAGCCGCTGGAGATGTAAGTACCTAATCATTATATGGGTCTGTAATATCGAAGTACCTAAATGCCTCAATGAAAGGCTCCATGACCATTTAACAATCATCTATGCACTCTGTAAGATACTGCTTCAATGCCGGGTCAGTTGTGTTGCCAAAGAAGCCTCCTAACTAAAAGATATGTGTAGGTTGCATTATTTGTACCTTGCCCAAGTGATATCTGAGCCAGACCAAAAATGTCTATTTCTGGGGCCTTCATATTTTGGTTTAAAACTTTGTTACAATATCCATAATCGGACCTGACTACATATTTTATTGATTAATTCTTGGGTTCTTGGACCACCCAAAGTAGGGCAGATGAAAAGGGAGATGACTAGTATAGAAAATATTTGAAGACATCTTGCCTTTTGGTTGGAAGAAGTGAAGAGAGGTTCAGATTAGCATTTATGGGACTGATAATTCAGTGCTGATTAGTTTTAATCGTTTATGATCACATATCTACTATGTGTATGATTCTTATAATAGAATGAAAAATGAAAATTCATATATATATATATATATATATATATATATATATATATATACCAGTGTATCAGTTGCATGGTTGTCAGGTCAATAGTAAGTTCATTCATTTAAAAAATGTTTTCCTCAGTATTTTTCAGATTTGCATAGAGAATTTTCAGTAAAATAACATTGCCACTAATAAGGGTAGGGAATAAACAAGAATGGAAGCCATCTTCTTGTTTGATTTAGATGAGAGGATTTGAGGGGGGGGGGGGGGGGGTGGTACTTATATTAATTCCAATGACTCTATGCATTAATTGTTGATGGGCTGTAGCATTTATCATGTTAGCTGAAAATGTTTCTTATTCTGGTTATCAATATAAAGATATTAAAAGTTTGCAGAATATTGAGGATTACTGCATCAATGCATGTTAGAATCTTGGCATAATCATGAATGGGTTTGGTATCATATATATTACTGGATCTTCTAAGAGTGTTACTGAATTCTCCGCCTTCTGAAAAAGGAGTTATTGGGTTTAAAGTTTGAACTACTAGAGAAAAGGCTACTCATTGTCTAATGGCTATTGATATTGTTTGATTAAAGAAGATGAAGAAATAGTAACAGCTCCTAAGTATTTTGAAAGTTTATATACATAAGAGATATTATGGTCACTCAGTTTAATGTTTTCTTAATATAACTATTTGAAAAATAAATCCAAAAGTTATTTCCACTCATGAAGATAGATTTTGCATTTCGTCAGTTTAAACATTGATTTGCAACCATATATCCTTCAACTGAAACAGGTTAAACTTGGTATATATGTTAAGGTTTCCCATCTAAAACATATGATTCATGAGGTTCAAGTGAGATTGATTTCTCTGGTATAGTGACACCTTATTTAATGTTTAATGTTTGTAATTCGAACCCCACCTCCTAGTCCTCAACTATCTATATACTACAACAACAACAAAAATTTAGTGCCAATTTTTTTGAAATCGGCTATAGATCTTCTTTTCGACCATATGTATTCTTTTCCTATTTATCTATAAAAAAATAAATGTATGTTTCAACAAAGTCAAAGCAATGAATCAAAGCAGATATATAAGACTGGTTTTTATTACTGCTATTTCTTAATGCTCACATTGCCATTACCCATCACTACCAAGAAATGGATAACAAATATGTGATATCAAACAACTGACTTATTGTTATCCACTATGTTTATCTATTCAATGCTTATCCTAATATATCTAGCTTTTAGTTCTTTTTACAAGTTATGTGTATATAAGCAAAAAAAAAAGGAAAAAAAAAAGAAAAAGAAAAAGAAGAGTTATTTATTAGTTAGTTTTTAGCTTACCCAACATGTATTGTACAAAAACAAGATAATTTTTTTATTTAGTCAGCTAATTTTCTAAGTTTCTATCCTTTACACATTATGTTACCTGTGTACTAATCTTTATATATAGCAAAATTAGATATGCTTCTAGGCCGGATGCGATTACAGTCAAATGTAAAAGATCTCTTTTCATTTATCACATAAACTTCATTATTAATTTTACATCTCAAAAGATGCAGAAAAATAAATATTTAATTAATAATAATAATATTAAAAATTAAAATAAATATTATCTAGTTAATATTTAAATATAAAAAAGGCTCATATATAGTTGTCCCCTTATGCCCCGAAATATATTGAGCGGGCCTTGAATGGCTTGCTCCTATCAATTAAAATGAGAATGGGTTCACTGGTGAAGGATCTCCAGAGTTGAAACCACTTTCACAACTAGATATTGCTTTAGGAGTTGAGGACTCAAGATCAAGCATTGGCTTGTAGTCCCATTGGTTATTGGACCTTAGAGCTAATTCCTTGAAAGACTCCACCACTAAACAAAAAAAAATTTCACTCACAAAGTACTTTTATTACTTCGGACATTCTGAAGAAGTGACTTGAGTATAAGCATGTGTATCAGTTGCATTTCTAGTTGTCAGGTCAATAGTAAGTTCATTCATATAAAAATGTTTGCATCAGTATTTTTCAGGTTGGCATAGAGAATTTTCAGCAAAATAACATGGCCACTAATAAGGGTTGGGAATAAGCAAGAATGTAAGCCATCTTCTTGTTTGATTTAGATGTGAAGATATGAGGAGGGTACTTATATTAATTACATAAATTTAGATTGACTCTATGCATTGTTGATGGGCTGTAGCATTTATCATGTCAACTTAAAATGTGTCTTATTCTGGTTATAAATATAAATACAATGATATTAAAAGTTTGCAGAATATCGAGGATAACTGCATCAATACGTGTTGGAAACTTGGCATAATCATGAATGGGTTGGTATCATATTCATTTTTCTCACTCACGAAACCCCAAATGTGACAACTGGATCTTGTAAGTGTGTTATTGAATTCTCCGCCTTCTGGAAAAATGAGTTTTTGGGTTTAAAGTTTGAGACACTAGAGGAAAGGCTACTGAGCTATTGATCATTGTTTGATTAAAAGAAGAAGAAATAGTAACAGCTCCTAAGTATTTTGAAATCTTATATACATGAGAGATAATATATTATGGTCACTTAGTTTAAATGTATGTTTCAACGATGTCAAAGCAATGAATTTAAGCAGATAAGACTGGTTTTTATTACTGCTATTTCTTAATGCTCACATTGGCATTACCCATCACTACTAAGAAATGGATTACACTTATCACCTAAATGATATCAAACAACTAGCAAAGACAAAATCATGTCCTATTAATCATTTGAGTAATATATTTGTTTACACCGTTTGCAGCATCTAAGGTTAAGAACATAGGGTGGGAAATTTTATTGATTAAAATTGAGTTAATGCTGTTACAGGTGTTAGCTAGAACCCATGCCTTGGCCAATTGAGTAATTTTCTTGTACTTCTTTTGTTGTGACAACTGATAAGCCATTTCAATCTTGCGTTCAATATTCTTGTATTCTGTCACACACCTGTGGAGAGATCTTTTTAGAGAAGGATCGGTGTGATTCTTGCTAAACTCTATGAAAGTCTGCAGAGTTGCTTGAGCTCGGTTTTTTGTTAGCTCAATAGAGATTAGTGAGAGTTTAGGCAAGTCTGCTGAACGAGTACGCGGATCACTCTCTAAAAGTCTCAAACAAAAATCTTTGTCTTCAACTTTGGAGCAAACTTTTCCCAAGATTTCATGAGAAATTTGTAAAGAAGGATGTATGATAAGGGCAGCCACTGACAGAAATAGAGCAAAGACTGTGAGAGTGTAGGAACCCATTTTGGCTCTTCACAGAGGTTGTTCTTTAGGTAATGAAAGCTAAGGAAATAGTAGTAGTGACTATTGATTCTATGAAGAATGGTTTATATAGGACTAGGATGATGTTAAGAAGTTACCCTTAGGACATGGACGATAGGTAGGAATAAGCATATTAATTAATCGTTAAATATATATATATATTTTTTTAATTTATACTTTTAACTATTATTAAGCATTGATTTTTTATTTAATGTTAAACATGGAGTATTAATTTAAGAGTAATTATGGATAATAAATTGAATTTATGACTAATAAATGATATTTAAAAATTAGAATACAAACTAAGAATAAGATCTAAAAGAACGAATAAAATATGGGAAAAGTTAAAAAATGCCCTAATGTTTAGTTGGAGGGGTGGAAAATGGAGAGGATAAAAAATGGTGGGAGGATAGAAAAGTGAGAGAATAGAAAAGATTTTATTTTCTCTCATTTTTGTTTGGTTGGGAGTGGAAAAGTGGAAGAATGGAAAAAATGAGTTTGAATAAATTTACTTATATACCCTTGTTAGAGAATGATGCCCAATTAAAACAAAAAGTGACAAATAACCACACAAAAAAGAGCAATCACCCAAATTTATTATAAAAATAAAAATCATGTCTCAAAAAAAATCACATCTAGTAAAAAAAAAAAAAAAAACTATCATGCCCAAGCCCTAGAAAATCAAAAGAAAAAAAACGGATTAGAAAAAAAAAGAGGCAATGTTAATGCCCAAGAAAAAAAAAGTGGCAACTGGCAATGTGATTGCCCAGAAAAAGAAAAAAAAAAGGCAATGTTACTGGCAACATTGTTGCCTAGAAAAAAAAAGGGCAATGTTACTGCACAGGGGAGAGAGAGAGAGAGAAAAAAAAAAAAAGCAACTTGAAGTAAACATAGACATTTTTGTCAATCAAGAAAAAAAATCATCCCCACTCAGTTTTCTCTCCATTTTGGAGAGAAAACATTTTGGTAGACTCAGGGAGAAAACATATGGACCCCACTATTTATTTTCTTTCCTCCTTACCTAACCAAACACACTCTAAAAAAGTTTTCATTCTTATTTTCTCTCCAAAGTTTTTCATCCATCCTATTTTATCTCCAAACAAACACACCCTAAGGGCATTAGTTTAGAAACTTTTTTATGGAAAAAAAAAAAGAACTAACTTTTTTAACAACTTTTTATATTTCTCATGAAAATGATATCAAATTTCTTAAAATGGCACTCGTTAACCTAATCCATAGTTGATTTTATGACAAATTAGTGGTAGACTTAGACAATGCATGAGAATATATAATCATTTTGAGATGTGGTATAATTAATAATGTATAATTTATTCTCTAAATTTATTGTAGACAATTTCTTTCCCCTAAAAATTAAAAAATTTCTAAAAGTAATTTTCATCTCTCTATTTTTACAAATATATAATTTTCATAATTTTTGGTGTTTTCGATTGATATTATTATTATTATTTTTGAAATGGTCCATATTCTTCTAAATTCTAAATATTGTTATTGTGCATTTTTAAAGACTAAATTGGATGAAAATGGACCAATGTGGACCGAATGCTAAATTGAAATTAGTAAACATAACTCAAAAAATTATAAAAATATAGTGACGTAAAACCATAATCTGTGATAAATAATGTATTCTAATGTGATGGAAGTGGTTTGTTTGTTAAAGTAACATTAATATGATTTGTTATTACATTAATATTGAACGCTCAGATTTGTGCGAAAACACAAGAGCTTGTTCAGACCACCAAATAAAAATTATGGCTAGATTGTTTTTACTCTAACTTAAACAAAGTGCGGAATAATAGTAAATGTGCGCAATGAATCGATAACACTACCTTAAGCCATATTCATTCACAAACAATAATAAAATGAAAGCTTAAAGAGTAGGGAAGAGAGATGCAAATACAAGATAACACCAAGACGTGTTATCGAAGAAGAAACTGAAGAACTCAGCGAAAAACCTCTTCACGACCCTCCCAGTCGAAATCGATCTACTAGAGAATAAAGTTGGAGTACATGAATAACAAAAGACCCTCCAAGCCTAGTCTACCCCTTGTACCTGAGTCCTCTAAGCTCCTGTTACCAACGGACTTCTTGGAGTCTTGTTTTCTCTAGCTTTCTAGATCCCGCAATTCAGCCCGATTGCATCTACCACTAAATGGCTCCTTCCGATGCTTCCCAACAACACCAAAATCTCACTTAACACTCAGAATGGGTGTGATAAGTGTTTGAGCTAACAACCTCTCAAGGATCTAGAGATGGAGAGGTAAGAGTTGAGGAAAACCACAAGGAAATGGGTAGATGATTGTGGGTATAACAATCTCTAACTCTCAAGTGTATTTGTTAGGGTTTTCTCTTTGAAAATAACTCCTTACAATTCGTAGGTAGTGAGGGTATTTATAGTGTGGGTAAAGAATTTGGTAAAGCAACTTAACTTTTTGCCTAACAGAATGTTTCGCGGGTACTTCGTAGGATGGCCACTCTCGCAAAACACTTGCGAACTTGATAGCCTGGCGTGACTCTTCAGCTTCTAGTTATATGCTTCACACGTGGCCTTTTCGCGGGTTGCTACTCACGAGCTAGTTGCGAATTGCACTGATTCATCTTTTGAAGCTTGATTCTTCATTGATCTCTCACACTCATCCCTTACAAATAAACCCACATGCATACAGGGAAAATGATTGAAGAAATTACAATCAAATTTGGCACGGAATTAAAGCCAACACAAGTTAGTTAGAAATCACAACTTTACAAATATTTTAAACTAAATTATTATATATGCGCATGTGATTCTATGTGCTTGTTGAATTGGTACCATGTAGAGAAAGTTGGTACACCACAAAAAAGCATAATAGGAAAATCACTTGCATGTAATATTTTATACAAAAATAAATATAAAGGGAAAAAAAAAAAAAAAAAAAAACCTTTGCTAAGAGCTTTATTATCTCTATATCTTGAAGTAAATTTAAATGAGATATTTTTCTCTAAGTAGGAGCTAAACTAGACCCTTTAACTTGGCCTTGAATACTACATTAGGATATGAATATGAATACAATGGTGGAATGAGACGAGCAAATATAAACCAAAAATAAATAAATGGTGTCTCTACCCAAGATGTCTGTATTACATGTATTTTCTATTATAAGTTACGTTTAGGTTCAAGAATGTGCAAAGTCATGGTTTTGAAAAGTGATGGTCATATCATGATTCATTATTGATAAATTATAATTAGTTTTAAAAATGGGTGAAGGCATAATACATTATTGATTATTGCATACATCAAATATGACTACTAAGATGTTAAAAAGTTACTATACAAGAGCTTATGTAACCACCGCGCACCCTTAGCGCGATGGTCACTCCACAGTTATTACTGCTTGTGAGGTGTGGGGGTAAGGACCGGAGTTCAAGTCTCCCAGAAGGAGCTCGACATTAAGAAGTTACTATATAAGATCTTATGCACATCAAAATTGCATCTTATAGGACTAATAAGGTGTTAAGAAGTTACTATATAAGAGCTCATGCTGACTACGATTTTATAGCTAGGTTCTGAAACTCAAGATGTACTTCCAAAGATTTGACTTGAATCTTATTGGAGTACTAGTGAGATGATAAGAAGTTACTGTATAAGAGCTTATGCACATAAAAATTGCATCATATGGGACTAATAAGATGTTAAGAAGTTACTGTATAAGGGCTTATGCTGACTAAGATTTTATCTTATAGGTTCTGAAATTCAAGATGCACTTCCAAAGATTTGACTTTTCAGAGAATGAAAATAAGTCCTAGAATCTGAGTATAATAAGGTGGCCCTGGTTTTATAATACAGGTGCACCTTCTGATGTAATTCATTTCTTTCCATTACAGTTTTCTTCAGTTTTCTCCTCTCCCCCCCCACCTTTGTTTTTACATCCTTTCCAGCCACTGCTTGTCTTGGAACCACATATATTTCATATCCATACCTTCAGCCTAATTTAATTTAGACTCATGGACTGTTGAGCAACCAACTTAATTTGTTATAGACCACATAAGATTAAGGTTATATCCAACACTGACCTAGTGTAAAGTTAGTCTTGAAAAATTATTTTCCTACCATAGATTCTAATAATCATGCCCCTCGTAGAGAGCATATTACTTTTTCAAAGAGAGCATATTATATACTTTAATAAACAGTACTATTAACAAAAATTAATATTTTTTTGAACATATCTACTTACAATATTTACAAATTTGAAAATTAAATTTTTTTTTTTAAAATTGCGGGAAGCACAGGTTAATATCTAAGGCTGTGTTTGTTTTGGCTTCAAATCACTTCCGGAAATGCTTTTCTGTAAATGCGGGTGTTTGGTTGCTCATGGAAAATAAATTTTCCGAAAAATATTTTCAGTTGACCGTGTAAAATGAGGCTTTGACCCGGAAATGGTTTGAAGTGAAAATTTTCACTTCAAACCATTTCCGGGTCAGACGCGCAAAGAGAGAGATAGCGAGAGAGAAAGAAGAGAGAGTTACCGAGTTACCGATCGCACCCCAGCACCGACGCTGCCATATATCTTGCACTGCCAGCACCCCAGCACCCCAGTACTGACGCCACCAACACCCCAGACCGATCCACCCAGACCGATCGTACCCAGACCGATCCACCGAAGATCGCAACACCCCAGACCGATCCACCCAAAACTAATCTCATCGGCGCCGTCGTTACCCATGACCGATCTCATCGGCGCCGTTGCCTTCTCGTCGTTACCCATCACCGATCTCGTCGCCCTCTCGTTGTTACCCATCACCCAGACTGATCTCTCCCTTTCCCTCCATTTTTGATCACTCTCTCTTCCTCTTTCTCTCAGTTTGACCGAATGGTGGAGTTTAATGAATGGGTTGTTCTGATTTTTGTTTTTTTAAGTTTATTGATTGAAATTTTCTATTATAAAATTTGTTTAGTAACTGAGAAAATGTGAGAAAGTAGTAGGAAAATAGCATTTTCAGAATGTTACCAAACACATGAAAATATTTTCTAGAACAATTTTCATAATGTAACCAAACACTTGAAAATATTTTTCTTTCCCGAAAATAGCATTTCCGGAAAATAAATATTTTCTGGAAAATATTTTACATCAACCAAACACAGCCTAATATACATCTAAAAGCTGAAATGTTACATTTATTATTGCTACACTATTGTTAAGTCATATCAGCGGTTATATCATAATTTTCTTTCCACCATTTCTTAAAAAATATGTATATAAATATTAATGTATGCAATAATGCATTATGCCTTTACTCATTCTCAAAAATAATTATAACTTATTAATCATGATATGACTATCACTTTTCTAATTAGTAAAGCAAGTAATTTTAGAATTTCCCCCATACTGTGGTTTGAATAATTTTAGAATTTGCTCTATTCTAATTAGTAAAGCAAGTAATGCTATAATATAAATGAGAGAAAATTCATGAATACAAACATGACCTGGCAAGAAAACCTCTGCGACATTCTTAATAGTTATTGCAGGTCATGATCTTTTTCTGCTAGATGATTTTTTTTATATCGAGCTTTTTTGTTGATCTATTTTGTCAAGCTTTACTAGGCTCATATTTAGCAGGCGAGGAATCAACAATGTTAATAGATTCATAAACAAGTTGTTAAATATCACTCAGATTAAGTGTTGGATTAATTTATTTCGCTTCATCCCAATCTATAAAAGAGAATTAAATAAACAAATAAAACAATTAACTAAAAAAAAAACTAAAAAAAAAAATAGATGGATTACTCAGTGTTGGCTTTAAAGTCATAGGTTTGGTTCTGCCAACAAACTTACAACTCAGAAGAGGGAGTTAAGAATCCTCAATTGTAACCATCAAATTTTCCCACAAACAAATACAATATAAGGGGAAAAAGTCTAACACACTAATGCCCTATTTGGATTATAAGAAAAACGAAGAAAAACTTTCTGAGAAAAAAAGAGATAGAGATCACTCAGGTCAGCGGGGTTGTCAACACGCAAAGTTCTCTAGAGTGTAGAGGAGCCTGCTTTCCGGTCTGTTGAGCTTGAATTTCTTGTGGACATCACTGTGATCTTTTAACTCAAAAACCAAAAACAATAACACACAAAAACAGAGAGACTCATGAGCATTCAAGTACAAAAGAAAGATAAGAGAGGATGAAACCCAAGGAAAACTAGTGATACAAGTTTTGTGGGGATACGAGTATTCATATTCCAACCAATATGCTGGACCCAAATGCCATAACTGGGTAGAGCATTTTTTGTATTCTATTTAAGTTAAATTACAAATTATATTCTCTAATTTTGTCTAAAATGTAATTTAGTCATATAACTTTTGATTTATTCCATTACTATCCATCAAAATTGCCTTGGTCTCTAAAAATAAGCATTGTAATTTTGATTTATCTTCGATTTTTGATATAGTAAATCATAAAAAAAAAAAATATAATTGATTAAGAAATCAAACAAAAGAAACAACCCTTTACACAACGTCATTTCCTGACATCTTCCAATTTCTTGTAATAAATATGTTAAATTGTTTTTCTATCTTTGAAATATAGAAATTCATACTCTATTTTAGTTTTTTTTTTTATAAATTATTTTTCTTATGTATTGTTATTAGGGGTGTCAATGTTCAACCCAACTCGCGAACCCGACACGAACCCGACACGAGTTTTTTCGGGTTAGGGTTGGGCCTTAATGGGTTTGGGTCATAAACAGGTCGACCCGAAAGTGACACAATAAGAAACGTGTCATAAGTGGGTCAACCCGCGTAACCCGTAATAGATACATTTGACACGCCAATTTATTTGTGTTAACCCGAAATGACCCACTTAACACAACCCGTTTAACTTGTATAACAAATAAATATTTATTTTATTTTAGATTTGTCAAATATCTTTTATAACCAACATATATTTTAAATTTAAAAAGAAAAGTGAGTAATTACAAAAATTTACTAGGGATATAATTGAAAATTGAAACTTTACAAGCCCTAGAACTACTAATACTTTTTTATTTTTTCTTTTTTGGCATAGAACTTGCACAAATGAAATTGGATGAGCTTGTGGAAGATGTTATGAATTTGGACATCAACAAAAAATATATGGATGATAATCATGGTCATAGTCAGGATTAGTTTACTGTTTGTTCAAATTTTTTCAATATTGATACTTAGCATTTGACGAGTTTCAAGGATATTATATTTTTGTTGAACTATGTTATTTTATTTTTGTTAAACTTTGTTATTTTGAATTTGGGTTGAAGTGTATGCACTTCTTTTGGAGTGTAAAGAACTTATTTCTAGATAAATGTTATATTTTTGTTAAACTATATTATTTTGAATGTGGGTTAAAGATTAGAAGTGTATGCACTGCTTTTTGAGATGTAAAAAAAATTATTTATAGATGGATGTTATATATAATATTATGTAGGTTGAAATGGGTTGTGTTACATTAGTGTCAACCCAACACGACTCGTTTATTAAGCGTGTCAAATGGGTTGGGTCAGGTCAACCTGCCTTATTAACAGGTCGGGTTAGGGTTGAAGGATCATGACACGATTATTAAATGGGTCGGGTTAGGGTTAAACCATTTAGTCGAATACCCCTACCTCAACACGACACGAACCCGACACGCTAACCCGAATTGACACCCCTAATTGTTATTCATTTTTTTTTTTTGAATTATTCCATTTTGAGGATATTTAAGCTGGTATTTGTCATTTGATTTGTTGTTTTGAAATTTTTTGGTGTGTGTGTGTTTGTTTGGTTACCAACAAATTGGCATGAAAGTTAAAAGAAAAAAATGAAAATAAAAAATAAAACACAAATGCCACAAAAGTTGTAGATGTGAATTTTTCTAAAACCAGTTAAATATTTCCTTAATTGTGATTAAGTGACATGTAAGCAATTCATTTGCCATATCAACATTTTTCGTGAGTTAGATGATGACAAGGAGCACACTGAAGTGGGTATTTAAAATGTATAGATTAAATTGACATAGAAGTTTTTCTAATGACCAAAATGAAACTATCTCTAAAAGTCAACAACTAAAAGGAGAAATACTAATTATTTATCTTATTTCTATTGACATGAAACAAAATATTGTTTTCATGTTTGATAAAATAAGTTATTATTCTATTTTTACAAAATTAATGAATAATATATAATTGGAAATGTTTTATTATGCAAAGCATTAATCTACCGGTACAAATCAATAATAATAAATCATTCTTAACAGTTATTACAGGTCATGATCTTTTTCTGCTAGATGATTGTTTTTATATTGAGCTTTTTTGTTGATCCATTTTGTCAAGCTTTACTAGGCTCATTTTGCTCCAAATAAATACTAACAAATTAAATCTTTTTTTTTTTTGAGGAAAAATACCGAGCATTTTTATTCAAGTAATAGGAACATTAGAATTAACAAAACGATAAATATCTAATAGGACAGACTTCATCTAAACTAACAATAAAAAAGACAACTTAGTCCTTTTAACTAAATTATGGGCCACAAAGTTGCTCTGCCTCCTAGTATGAGAGGAGGTATGAGCTCTAAAAGAGCTCGCCATAGATGTAATTTCTTTAACAATATGACCAAAAACCTATAGAGAAGAATTTTCAGTAGTGAGAGAGTTGCGAAACAGTTCCGAATCTCCTACAAAAATTGACTGAGATATGCCCAATTCAGAGATAAATTGGACTACCCTTCGTGTAGCAATAGCTTTTAGCGCTACAATTGAATGGGGAAGGGGAATTTTTTCTAAAAACACAGCAAGCACCTCACTTGTTTCGTTCTGAACTACCACCCCAATCCTAGCTTCCCTCATTTCTTCAAAAACTGCCCCGTCATAAACAAATTAACAATCTTGATTGTTCTCAAACGATGAGCTTAATACAAAGTATATGCCCTTTAGGTCAAAACAGATGTTTGATTGACTGCTTTAGGGAGCATTCACATGGTCCTTAAGTAATTTCTTGACAAACTAGGTGTAGAAAAATGTACATATTTATCGCCTTTTTTATTTTTTGAGAAATTTTTTTGAAATCCTTAAATATAATTTTAAATTCTAAAAAGACAACCGAATACATTTTTGTTTTAATGCATGAAATGAAAAATTGTTGTAATAAAATAAAATGAAGAATTTTTTGCAATAAATTGATAACAATTATTTTTGAAATTTCTTGCAACAAAAATTTCGAACTAATAGCTTATTGCAACGAAGTTATCATTACAATAATTTGATATTAATTATTTTACCATCTATTGCAATGACAAATACGAAATTGCAACGAATATATCATTACAATAATCTGATATCAATTATTTCACAATCTATCGTAATGAGAAAATGAAGTAATTATCTATTACAATGAAGATATTATTGCAATAATTTAATCCAACTTATTTTGGTAAATTATTTGCAATATATTGTAATAAAATTTATGAAGTAATAGCCTATATAGATATTTGAAACAGTAAATTGTTTATTACATCAAAGTTGTCATTAAAATATTTAGAGCTTATTGCAACAAATGTTTTTGTTGCACAAACTTATTATCTCAAATTTTATAGTAGCACCTCAAATCAACTGTTGCAATGACTAATGTTATTGCAACGATTTTTTTCTTGTCCCAAGAAGAATGAGCTCAAGTTAGATAACAATCCAAACCTAAAACGCTACATATGCAATGGATGCAAGGAATATGGCAGCAATGGAATGAGACACAAATGTAAAGGTTGCAACTATAGTCTTCACAAAGATTGCATGTTTAGCAAGCCCACCACAACCCACGAGATCTCCAAAGACTTCATTTTCAAATTCTATGAGCAACAACCTCCTTCGGAACTCTACGACAAAAGAACCAAGAGATATTGTAATGCTTGTGGGAAACACGTCAAAGGTTTCATCTACCATTGCCCTGAAAAGGACTTGGATTTGCACCCTTGTTGTCTCAACCTCAAGAAAGAATTCCAAATTGGTCATGTGAAATTTCACCTTCGTGAGACTAAGTTAAAGTGCGAATTTTGCAATTGAATTGATTTTTCAGAAATTGAGGTGTGGTCGTACGTTTCTGAGTGTGGTGAGTATAATTTTCATGTTTCTTGCATAACAGAAATAATAGTTGAGGAATTGGAGAATGGAACAACTAATATTTTGGCTTTGAAGAATTTGGGGCTGCCTATTCAACGGGGATTGAAAAGATAATATAACTTTTGATTTATTCCATTACTATTTGTCAAAATTGCCTTGATCTCGAAAATTAAAACATTGTAATATTGATTTATCATCGATGTTTGATATAGTAAATCATCTAAAAAAATTACTTATAATCGATTAAGAAATCAAATAATAGAAACAACCCCTCACGGCGTCCGCTCCTGATGATACTCTTAGATTAACCGAATACATTTTTGTTTTAATGCTTGAAATGAAAAATTGTTGTAATAAATTAAAATGAAGAAATTTTTGCAATAAATTGATACCAATTATTTTTGAAATTTATTGCAACGAAAATTTCGAACTAATAGCTTATTGCAACGAAGTTATCATTACAATAATTTGATATTAATTATTTTACCATCTAATGCAATGACAAATATGAAATTGCAACGAATATATCATTGCAATAATCTGATATCAATTATTTTATAATCTATCGCAATGAGAAAATGAAGTAATTATCTATTACAATGAAGATATTATTGCAATAATTTAATCCAACTTATTTTGGTAAATTATTTGCAATATATTGTAATAAAATTTATGAAGTAATAGCCTATATAGATATTTGAAACAGTAAATTGTTTATTACATCAAAGTTGTCATTAAAATATTTGGAGCTTATTGCAACAAAAGCTTTTGTTGCACAAACTTATTATCTCAAATTTTATAGCAACACCTAATTTCAACTGTTGCAATGACTCTAATGTTATTGCAACGATTTTTTTATTGTCCCAAGAAGAATGAGCTCAAGTTAGATAACAATCCAAACCTAAAACGCTACAAATGCAATGGATGCAAGGAATATGGCAGCAATGGAATGAGATACCGATGTAAAGATTACAACTATAGTCTTCACAAAGATTGCATGTTTAGCAAGCACACCACAACCCACGAGATCTCCAAAGACTTCATTTTCAAATTCTATGAGCAACAACCTCCTTTGGAACTCTACGGCAAAAGAACCAAGAGATATTGTAATGCTTGTGGGAAACACGTCAAAGGTTTCATCTACCATTGCCCTGAAGAGGACTTGGATTTGCACCCTTGTTGTCTCAACCTCAAGAAAGAATTCCAAATTGGTCATGTGAAATTTCACCTTCGTGAGACAAAGTTAAAGTGAAAATTTTGCAATTGAATTGATTTGTCAGAAATTGCGGTGTGGTCGTACATTTCTGAGTGTGGTGAGTATAATTTTCATGTTTCTTGCATAACAGAAATAATAGTTGAGGAATTGGAGAATGGAACAACTAATATTTTGGCTTTGATGAATTTGGGGCTGCCTATTCAACGGGGATTGAAAAGATAATATAACTTTTGATTTATTCCATTACTATTTGTCAAAATTGCCTTGATCTCGAAAATTAAAACCTCGTGATATTGATTTATCATCGATGTTTGATATAGTAAATCATCTTAAAAAATTATTTATAATCGATTAAGAAATCAAATAATAGAAACAACCCCTCACGACGTCCGCTCCTGATGATACTCTTAGATTAACCGAATACATTTCTGTTTTAATGCCTAAAATGAATAATTGTTGTAATAAATTAAAATGAAGAAATTTTTGCAATAAATTGATACCAATTATTTTTGAAATTTATTGCAATGAAAATTTCAAACTAATAGCTTATTGCAACGAAGTTATCATTACAATAATTTGATATTAATTATTTTACCATCTATTGCAATGACAAATACAAAATTGCAACGAATATATCATTGCAATAATCTGATATCAATTATTTCATAATCTATCGCAATGAGAAAATGAAGTAATTATCTATTACAATGAAGATATTATTACAATAATTTAATCTAACTTATTTTTGGTAAATTATTTGCAATATATTGCAATAAAATTTATGAAGTAATAGCCTATATAAATATTTGAAACAATAAATTGTTTATTGCAACAATATATATATATATATATATATATATTTATATCATTGCATCAAAGTTGTCATTAAAATATTTGGAGCTTATTGCAACAAAAGTTTTTGTTGCACAAACTTATTATCTCAAATTTTATTGCAACACCTCATATCAACTGTTGCAATGTCTCTAATGTTATTGCAACAATTTTCTTCTTGTCCCAAGAAGAATGAGCTCAAGCTAGATAATAATCCAAACCTAAAATGTTTCATATGCAATGGATGCAAGGAATATGGTAGCAATGGAATGAGATATAAATGTGAAGATTGCAACTATAGTCTTCACAAAGATTGCATGTTTAGCAAGCACACCACAACCCACGAGATCTTCAAAAACTTCATTTTCAAATTTTATGAGCAACCACCCCCTTCAGAACTCTACGGCAAAAGAACCAAGAGGTATTGTAATGCTTGTGGGAAACACGTCAAAGATTTCATCTACCGTTACCCTAAAGAGGACTTGGATTTGCACCCTTGTTGTCTCAACGTCAAGAAAGAATTCCAAATTGGTCATGTGAAATTTCACCTTTGTGAGACTAAGTCAATGTGCAAATTTTGCAATTGAATTGAATGATCAGAAATTGAGGTGTGGTCGTACGTTTTTGAGTGTGGTGAGTATAATTTTCATGTTTCTTGCATTACAAAAATAACAATTGAGGAATTGGAGAATTGAACAACTAATATTTTGGCTTTGAAGAATTTAGGGTTGCCTATTCAACAAGGATTGAAAAGATCATATAATTAATTTATTCCATTACTATTTGTCAAAATTGCCTTGATCTCAAAAAATAATACCTCGTAATATTGATTTGTCATCGATGTTTGATATAGTAAATCATCTAAAAAAATTATTTATAATTGATTAAGAAATCAAATAATAGAAACAACCCCTCACGACTTCTACTCCTGATGATGCTCTTAGATCAACCAAATACATTTTTGTTTTAATTCTTGAAATGAAAAATTGTTGTAATAAATTAAAATGAAGAAATTTTTTGCAATAAATTGATACCAATTATTTTTGAAATTTATTGTAACGAAAATTTTGAACTAATAGCTTATTGTAACAAAGTTATCATTACAATAATTTGATATTAATTCTTTTACCATCTATTGCAATGACAAATACAAAATTGCAACGAATATATCATTGCAATAATCTGATATCAATTATTTCATAATCTATCGCAATGAGAAAATGAAGTAATTATCTATTACAATGAAGATATTATTACAATAATTTAATCCAACTTATTTTTGGTAAATTATTTGCAATATATTGCAATAAAATTTATGAAGTAATAGCCTATATAAATATTTGAAACAATAAATTGTTTATTGCAACAATATATATATATATATATATATATATTTATATCATTGCATCAAAGTTGTCATTAAAATATTTGGAGCTTATTGCGACAAAAATTTTTGTTGCTCAAACTTATTACCTCAACTTTTATTGCAACACCTCATATCAACTGTTGCAATCACTCTAATGTTATTGCAACGATTTTCTTCTTGTCCCAAGAATGAGCTCAAGCTAGATAACAATCCAAACCTAAAATGTTACATATGCAATGAATGCAAGGAACATGGTAGCAATGGAATGAGATACAGATGTGAAGATTGCAACTATAGTCTTCACAAAGATTGCATGTTTAGCAAGCCCATCACAACCCACGAGATCTTCAAAGACTTTATTTTCAAATTCTATGATCAACCACCCCCTTCGGAACTCTACGTCACAAGGACCAGGAGATATTGTAATGCTTGTGGGAAACACGTCAAAGGTTTCATCTACCATTGCCCTAAAGAGGACTTGGATTTGCACCCTTGTTGTCTCAACCTCAAGAAAGAATTCCAAATTGGTCATGTGAAATTTCACCTTCGTGAGACTAAGTCAAAGTGCAAATTTTGCAATTGAATTGATTTGTCAAAGTGTGGTGAGTATAATTTTCATGTTTCTTGCGTAACGGAAATAATAGTGGAGGAATTGGAGAATGGAACAACTAATATTTTGGCTTTTGAAGAATTTGGGGCTGCCTATTCAATAGGGATTGAAAAGATCATATAACTTTTGATTTATTCCATTACTATCTGTCAATATTGCTTGATATAGTAAATCATCTAAAAAAATTATTTATAATCGATTAGGAAATCAAATAATAGAAACAACCACTCACGGCGTCCGCTCTTGATGATACTCTTTATAATTAGATCAAGACGCTAATAAATTTTTGGTGTAGGCGGGGATTGAACCCCATATCTCTCATTCAACTATCAGAGGTTTTGCCAGTTAAGCTAACTAGAACTCATTGTTTTCTTATGTATTGTTATTAATTTTGTTTTGCTTAAATTGTTCATTTTGAGGATTTTTGAGCTGGTATTTGTGATTTGATTTGTCGTTTTGAAATTTTTTGGCGTGTATGTTTGTTTGGTTACCAAGAAATTGGCTTGAAAGTTAAAAGAAAAAAGGAAAATAAAAAATAAAACACAAATGCCACATAAGTTGTTGATGTGAATTTTTCTAAAACCAGTTAAATATTTTCTTAATTGTGATTAAGTGACATGTGAGCAATTTATTAGCCATATCAACAATTTTCGTGAGTTAGATGATGACAATGAGCACATTAAAGTGGGTGTATAAAGAGTATGGATTAAATTGACATTGAAGTTTTTCTAATGACCAAAATGAAACAATCCCTAAAAGTCAAGAACTAAGAGGCAAAATACTAATGATTTATCGTATTTCTATTGACATGAAACAAAATATTTTTTTGTATGTTTGATAAAATAAGTTATTATTCTATTTTTACAAAATTAATGAATAATTTATAATTAGAAAGGTTGTGAATCCAAAGCATTAATCTACCGGTACAAATCAATAATAATGAATCATTAATTTTATGGCATGAAAAATATTTTTACATCAAATGTTGAGACATGCGATATCCTATCATCACTAGTGAAGAGTTAAGAGATACGTTGTATATAAATAGAAAACCTCTATCCTCTATTTGTGATCAGAAAGGGGGGAAATTGGCTATAGTATGGAGAAGATAAACGAATGAGTTCTACAAATCGATATGGAAATAAAGAATTTAGAAGATCATTTAAAACAATGATGATTGTGTCTCAATGTAATAAGGCAAAAAGCGTAAGAATATAGCACAAACCCAAAAATTGTGTAAAGTATATCAACTGAGTCAACAAAGAGACAGCTTGAAAAAGAGAAGGAGACACTACTCGTGAAAACGGAGACTCTCATTGTATGAGGTATTATATATCAAATTCGATACTAATAGTGAAAGAATGAGTGTTTATATTTATGCTTAGGCTTCATATTCATTGCTTCCTATTCCCATATTTGAATAATCATCTGTGTTTTTTTTATTAATAATTTGTGTTATTGGAAATAACGTAGCATAAAGTACTAGTTTTTTTTTTTCCCCTATTTAACCAATCCAAATTTCATAAGTGCCAACCCAATGTTTTAAAATTTGTTATGATGATGGTTTCTATCTGGACATTGGAGCATAATATTTCATTACCGAGATGCATTTTAGGTGCATGTATAGTTAGGATTGAGTTACACCTACTGTAAGGCTCCGTTTGGGAGTTCATAAGGGAAGGGAATGGAAAGGAATGGCATGGAATGGAATGTATTTAAGTAAGGGAAAGGAATGGAAAAGAATAGAATGGAATGGAATTAAGTAACCTTGATTGGATGTTTTAAAATAAAGGAATGGAAAGGAATGAAAATGAATGGAATGTAAGTAATCTTGTTTGAGAGCAACATGGAGGGAATTGAATGGAATCATTTTATGACAATATTACTATTAGACCTCTATTTTAAAATAAAGAGTTGAATATATAGGGGTATTTTGGGAGTTTTAGTAAAAAAATCATTAAATCTAATTCTATTCCCTCCCATTCCTCCCAATTTTGGGGGGAATGAAAATTTGAGGTTTTAAGGGAATAGAGAGGAATGAGTGTTCCCTCCTACCCATTTCATTCTCTCCTACTTAAACTCCTAAACAAGGAAATGGACTTTTCATTCCCTCCATTAAAACTCCAAAACAAGGGAAGGGAAGAATATTCTAAAATGATTCTTTTCATTCCTTTCCATTCCCTCCTCCCAAACGAAGCCTAAGTCTGTGTTCATGTTACACTATTCAATTTTTTAGGTGATTAATATTTTAAAAATTCAACCACCACTACAAAAAACATGACTTGTTTCAACCCATTTTTTCCAAGGGTTCACTGAAAATGGTTGAAACAAATGCTCAAAACTGGCACGCTAAGAGCATCAGCAGTGGGACTTGCAAATGCCATATGCCACTAGTATTTAGCATTTAAGCCTTAAAAGCCCCCAACAACCGGACTTGCAAAATCATCCCATTGCAAAAAAATTTACAATCTTGCTACAGTACCATCTTATATGTAAGATGGTACTGTAGCAATATTGTATAATAAAAATTAGTTTTTTATTTGTCTGATGCTTCTTCTCTCTCCTCTCTCTCATTTCATTTCACTTTCTCTCTCCAATTTCTTTCTACTTTGTTCTGCTCTCTCCTCTTCAAACTCGAAACCCATACAATTTCAGCACTTCCTTCCTCTCTATCTTAGATCAGTTTGTTTCCATCAAAAAAAAAAAAAAAAACTCAGATCAGTTTGCTATGGATTCCTATGGGTTTGTTATGGATTCCTTCCTCACTCTTTCTCTCATCTCACATCTCTCTTTCTCGTTCAAGGCTTACACTAGAGCTGGGTTTGGTTCGTGGTCACGGCATGGAGATCAGTGGATCGGTGAATCATGGGTTAGGTGGTAGTGTGGGTTTGGATTGGTGGAGATTGGTGGGTTGCCAATGTCGCCGATGATGGGTTGCTCAAGATCGTTGATGATGGGCTGGATGTGGTGTGATGTTGGCGGCGTTAGTGGTGGCGTTGATCTGGTGGCGTCGTGGGTCAAATGGTTTTGCCGATCTGGGTTTTGTGCTTTCACCGATCTGGGTTTTGTGTGGGTTTTGTGTGTGTTTTGCAGTGAGGCATGGATTGATTTTTATCTTTTGGGTTCAGATGGGTTGGATGTGGCAGTGATCTGGTGGGTTTTTTTTTTTTTTTTTTTTCCTTAATTTGGGTTTTTGGTTCCGGTGGGATTTTGGTGGGCAGTGGGCATGGTGGTGGTGGTGTGGTGATAATTAGGTTGTTTGGTTGTTGAGAGAGGGACAGATATTCAGAGAGACAAGGACATGGATGAAGTGAGAGGAGTGATAGATAACCTTTAAATATTATTATTTTATTGTAGAATTTATATTATTTTAGTTTATAGGATTGTAAAATAAAAGTTAGGATGTTGGAAATATTGGAAAATGATATGGTATAATTGATAAAGTAGCTTTTTGGAATGGTAAAATAGGATGGGATGTCATTTCTGGATGGAGATGCTCTAATTAAAATCTGACTAATCTTCTTACAATGGTCATTAAAACCCTTGAAATAAACTAAAACACTAAAATCCCGCGTAATTGTTTCCTCCCAATTTTTACATTCTTCAACGGAATTCTGACACAACCCTCGGAATAAAGTCTCTCTCTCACACAAACTCGAATTCAAAAAACCAATTTTCGAAATAAGGTCTTTGCTCACTCTCTTAGAAAACCCATTTTCATTTTGTTCAATGGAGAGAATGAGAACTCTTAGAAAATTCTCTCTCTCTCGGAGCTCATCTCATCTCCGACGGTAGGTTGAGGTGCGGTGGTCGGCGATCCTATCTCCAATGATAGTCAGAGCCCTCTCCTCCGCCCCTTTGTCCGATTACAGGTCTCTCTCTCTTTGTTTGTTTCCCGAGAAAAAAAAATTGAATTTGGAAATTACCTAGTAGAACTTTGCAAAGAATTTTTGGTATTCTCTCTTGTTTTCTCTCTCTCATTCTCTCCATTGATATTTCTCGGAAAAGACGATTCTGGTTACCTAAGGAGCCGGTTTCATTGGCTAAAATTCACAAACTTGTTACAATTTCCTTCCCTAAATTGGTTTGCAGTAATTTCTTTTGAGCTGCTGTGGAATTTTATTCTTACAATTGTCTCCGTCACATTGTATTCTGAAAATAATGTCATGCAGCTAAGAATTTAGGGACTCAAAATCTCAGATTCTTATGTTAATTTTCTTTGGTTGGCAGGACTGCAGATCACACTAAATGGGTTGGCGCATTTCATAAGAAGCAGGATTTTATTGATGTTGTAGAGGTATATGTAGCTCCTCAGAAACTGAATGATTTTAAGGCTGTCAGTTATATAAATTGGTAGTCTTTCCATTGGAGTGAAAAATCAATTTCTTTTTTATGCTTGTGTGAAACTAGTCTGTCTTGTTACTGAAACAATTTTAAGCTACTTCCAATCTCCATTAGCACATGCATAAATGTAATTCTTCATAGGTTTTGTTGTGAGTTAGCTTGCCTTGCACTGACATCAATATCTAGAAGACCTTTTCTTTTCACCAATCCTTTGTAGAGTTAATCGCAAGACTAAGTCCTCTGTTCTGAATCATGATTTTGCAGCAAAGTTTATTGAAAGAATTTTCTTCTGAGCAGTAGAGGTGGAGTACTTGAAAATTTAAACTACAACTATGATCTTTGAGAAGTACCAAGAGAAGGCAGAATCCTTATGCCTGGATTACTAGCTAGAGGCCCAAAGGGCTATTCTTTAGAAAGGTTTCCTACGTTATACACACGCATTTGTTTTGATTCTTGTTTGAAGTGATTTTTGTAAAGTCAAGATTTGAAGCTAATATATAGGTCCATAATGTAATTATTTCGATTGTATCTTTAAACTCCTTTTTGTGATACTTGTTTGCAAAATAATTCAGAATTAATTGTTATCAGAATGGAAGAAAGAAAGTAGCATATGAAAGATGATATGAATGCTGTCATGTTATATAAACTACTAGTAATCTAATTTCTGTTTTTAAAATTTGTTCTCTTTGTGTGAGTGCATTCGCTCGTGTGTTCTATGATTGTGGGAATTCCACTTATGTCCTGCAATCACAGCTTATACTGTTTTATTGCTATTTCCATAATATTGTTGACTTGATTTTTTATGTTGTCAAATGAGTAAGAATCTTAGTATTGATAATGTATTTGTTCATTGCAGCCACCATCATCTGATAAAGTCAAAGAGACTGATGATGACTTTGCAATAGTTCTTGAGCTATCTGAAGATGACCCGCATTTTGATAAAAAGAAGGTAAGAAATGGCATAATTGATTGCCTTCGAGCTCTCTTTTATTCTTCGCTAATTTTTATTGAATAGTTGGTTAATGTTCAGAAATGTGAGGATGAAATATTATGTAATTGAATATATAACTTTAGTAAGTCACTATTTATTATTTACTCTATTCTATATACTGAAGTGCAGGGGATTGATACTGGACTCCTGTTGCATACCAACTACTAAATTAAACAAAAAAAAAAAATTACATTTATAATTTTATACATATGATTGTGTCAAATTCTTTTTAATTAAGATGTATGCGAAAGAAAACGTGACTATAAATACTGACAATAATTGTTCCATTTTTGTTAGCATGAAAATTATGTTCATAAATTTTCATTAGTATTTTCAGTTTATTACAGTTATGCTTTAATACTATCTAGTTCTTGGTAAAGAAACCTAATTTCTCCTAATTTAATTGAGTTGTTATGTTGCTACCATTATTCTTATTATTTTCACATCTCGTTGGCAGAAATTACTTCAGAATAAGGGTTTTAACCCCAAGGAACAGGTTTATCTTAAGAGCTCTTCAGGTCCTGATTGGATAAGTACTACCTTGAAAGTAATGCTTCAGATAGCAAGAATCATACAATTAGATGAGGTAAAAATTCCAATTCTTCTCTTTAAACTACTTGGTATTTCAGTGTAGGGAAATGCTTGGAGGAAAATGAGAGAGATAAACTGATTTCCTGTATGAACAATAGGAAACAAAATAGTTTTTCCACATAGGTTTGATCCCTTTTAGGTTCTTGCAAATTGTAGCTTCAGTGTCTTCCTGGTTTGTTTTGGCACAAAACTCAAAAGTGGAGCATGAATAGCATGATAGCCTGATCCCTGGCATTTTATGGATGATTAACTCATGATGATGTTTATTATAAGGGTTTCATTGGGATGCAGGTAGAACTTTATTTTGGCGAGGATGATGCTTGTTCATCAGTGGAATATTACAGCCCCAGGAATGAGGTAGAGGCTCTTAATTCAATCCTTTTGCTTCTTGACATTTCAGTCTCAAGTGGTATGTGCATGCAAATGAATGTCCTGCAAGAACTTCGGGAAGCAATTATTGGTATGATCGTGATTTTGGGGACAAAAACAGTGTGAAGACTACAATTTTAGAAAACCACAGCTGTGGTAAAGAAGAATGTTTGTTGCAATGGGGTGAAAACAATGGCATAAGGACAAGGTTGCAGATAGCTTGTAAGTCTTCACAATTATGACTGCTGCTGTTCTTTTTTTCCTTGCTTATTAGGCATGTAAAGATTTTGCCCCCTTTTCTTGGTGTCAGAGGATTTTTTCCTTTTTCTTTGAGGGGGATTTTGGAACCAGGTATCAGGTACCATGCCAATGCTGCTTTACCTTTACACAAGGTGTCATTTCAGTTTTTTAGGCCCTTCTCATCTCTATACTTCTGTTTCTACATTGTCAAGTTGGATAATCTCTATAGTGGAGTACATGGTTTATGGTTTATGGTAGTAGATTAGCATTAAGATTAGGATTTTGATCATGCATGGTTCCGACTATTTTATCTTTAAACACGTCTTGTTTCTCTCCCTTCAAACCCCACCATCTAAAGTCTTGGGTATTTTTGTCTAATAACTTTATGTGTAGATCCCACTTCTTGAACCAAATATTCGCTAATATAAGATTATATGTTGTTGTAAAGTTGGAATATCATCCACTAATTCATTCCTTACTCCCATGAACTCTTTAAAAATCCCCACTATCATTTCCAATATCACCATTTAGGTTTTCTCCAATAAAAAACTTTTTCTTGTTTGGTAATCCTTGAATCAGTTCATCCATTTCCTCATGTAAATTTTGATTAATGGATACTTCTAATTCTAACCCTATTTGAGGAGTGTATGTACTAAGTATGTTAATTGTCTTGTATCTTAAAACAAGTTTTATTAACATAATTCTATTCCTAATTTGCTGACCTCAACAACTTTTTTTTATAAAACTTTTATCTTTGACTATCCCAATCTCATTTATCTTTTTTTAAACATCATGTATCTTCAATTTGTCTACTCATATTATGTGTAGTCTTCTCCTAATCATTGCCTCTACTATTTTCATTAGTTTCATTATTAAAGACCATATATATTTCAAGTGCCTACTGAACGAATCCTGTTGTCTTTGACCAATGAAATTATTGCATTCCACATCATTTTAGAGCTAGTAGTATATCATGAAGTTTTAAATATGAAGAGCAATTTTTTTTTTTTTTTTTGAGAAACAAAAAATGGGGGTGTTTATGGTTATATTAGATCCCCGGGCAGGGTGCCAGGAGGCAGTCAAGGGGTAGGGACCTTTCGTACCTGAACCCGATCTTACCAACCTGTGTGGGGGGCCAACCCCATTAAGGATGCACACCAATGGACTCCTGCTAGTAGTGGGAATCGAACCTAAGCGTGTTAGGCAGAGCGAACGAACCATACCCAGCTGAGCCAAGCCCCCGTTGGCTAAATATGAAGAGCACTTAATGGTCATATTACTAAGAAAAATGGACGACAGGACCAATAATAAAATGAAATCAAACATAAATATTCAAAATAAAAACTTTGAAACGTAAAGGACCAAAATACAAACAATTGTAGGGCCAAAAATTGTTCGAAGTATAATAAATTTTATGAATATAAAAAATGTGATGATTGATATTTCCTATTTATCTATAAAAAAAATAAGAAGCAAATATCTTTTTTCCAGCTAAAATGTAAGAGTTAGTGTGCGTTTGGGTTAGAATTAAAAATTAAAATTATTTCACTATTCAGCTTATTTTTGTTACTATTTATGGGTCCCACTGCACTTTTTGGCACTATTCATGGCTTCACTGTACTATTTCAACTAACTTTTATCTTTATCTACAGTACTTTCAATAATAATTTTTCAGTTTCAGCAAAATAAGTGGTATCCAAACACACTTTTAGAATTTTATCATTTAAAGAGGACTGAATTATTTATAGAAACTGTGATTTTCGGGAATTATAACAAACACTATGAAATTTTCACTGACCATGTTCCCCAAAATAGTGACAAAAAATTTATAAAAAAAAAAAAATAGAAAGCAAAAAATGATAAAAACAATTATTTTTTGTCAGAAGTGGGATTTGAACCCACGCCCTCGTTAGAGGACCAGAACTTGAGTCTGGCGCCTTAGACCACTCGGCCATCCTGACTTGTGTGCTTGTAAGATGTTGATTTTCTAACATAACGTTTGTATTCTCAGTGGTATTGGTTGGCCTTCACCCTATATTGACTTTTGAGTTCTCTTAATTCCATTAGAAAATAGTACGTGAAAAGACCATTTTGTTCCCTACGTCATTTTGATCCCTATCAATGACTTGCTAACGAAAATTGACCATAAATTGATTGCAAGTTAAAAATAATAAAGATTTAATTAATAATGACCTTAAAATGTATAAACTAAAATGGTGTTTTGTCAAGATGGAACATCAATGCTCCATGTTTGATTGAGTTAAAAATGCTAAAGCATTGCCATTAGGGAAACCAAAATGTAAAATGACTCCCACTGTTTCACAAAAATGCACAAAATGGTAAATTTGGGGAGCTAAAATAGAGCAAGATGCAAAAATATATACAAACTGGATGTTCTATTTCCCTTTTTTTTTAATCATGAGTTGGGTGTGTTTTTGTTTGAGGAGAGTTGAGTGTGGGTCCCACCATAAAAAGTATAATCTTTCAAAAATGATTTTAATATGATGTATTGTAAAATTAAATATGAGATGTAAAGTGTATTGTTAAAGTAAAAATGTAAAATAATTATTTTTATAAAAAATTTAAAATTAAATAAATAAAGTAATTTTTAGAGATGTAAATTTTTTTTCTCTCTCTATTCTTACGTTATGATAAGGAAAATAATACTATTACATAATTACATAATTTTGACCACAACTAACTTCGTGACGAGTTATAAGTAGTATAAGTGTGGTGGTGAGTCCACCTCTATTATTACGTGTGGTCAAAATTATGTAAAATTATATGTTTCTAATATTGCTCGTGACAAGTTATGAGTAGTATAGGTGTGATTTATTACTACCTGCGGTCAAAATTATGTAAAATGATATATTCCTAACGGTAATGAATGAGCGGACTCTATAAGGCTGATTTGTCAAATGAGCTTGGCCCAGACACCAAATTTGACTGTTAAACCAAGGACTCGGTCAATGAATTTCACATTGACTTATGGTCTTCCTCTATGGAGAAATTCCTAAAAGACAAGGATAGGGGATCCATAAGCTGGCCCCATTGATGCTGCAAATATTTTACATGATCTCAATTGAATTCTCATCTAGAAGAAGATACATGGAATTTGTCATCAACAATACAACAAAAAGGCAATGTGTGCAGCCTAGAAAACATGGTCAAAATGATTGGGCAAAACAACTTTACAGTTTACACAAAATGATGCGTTAATTGTCAAACTATTTCAACGTTAATTAAGCATTCTATTAAGAACTGTTTGGTATGATTATAATGATATAATTACAAAGAGGTAAAAATTGTTTTCATTTCCATAAGTTTTGTTATGTTTTGCATATTCTATAATCTTGTTCCACATGGAGTTAATGACAAGGCAGACAAAAATTATAGAACATCACTGTTGTCACTTGTTAAATAATGACCAACTTGCCCGAAAAGAAGAGAAAACAAAAAAAAAAAAAAAAAAAAAATCAAATACCAAAGCTGCAAAGCAGTTTATTAATCATTATTTTAAGACAGTTAGAAATTGTTACGATGGAAAATCAATGGTCAATGGAGCGATGTTTTCATGTTCATTGAATTTATGCACGTAAAACTGATGTTACTTAGGGCGGAGTTAGAAATTTTAGTTTGGAGGGTGAAGTTGTAATACTAATATATTAGTTAAGACAAACCTCCACACATATACATATATATTATACATATTAATTTACTAAGAAAATCTATCATCTTCTAAATTTTAATGAGTATATTAAAGTCGCGTACTTCTTACATTTGACATGTACAAAAATATATGGTAAAAAAATAATGTAATTTCTCCTATCAAAAATATGCTAAATGATGATCTTTCATATAATAAAATTCATATTTTAGCATCTCCATAATGAAATTTTGAAGATTTCCATTTTTAATATAAATTATTAAATTGTCTACTAAAGTGAATAACAAAATTTCAATGGAACCAATGAAGTCTTCAAGTTCAAGAATAAAGTAATACTTCAACACATACTAGAGCATAATTTACAATAAAAATTAAAGTAAAAAAAAAAAAAGTATATTGTCTCTATAACTATTAGACCAATTAGCTTAACTAGTAAAGTCTCTGATAGTTGAATAAGAGATCTAAAAGTTCAACCCCTGCTAACACCAAAAATTGATTGGTGTCTTGGTCTGATGATAAATAATTATAGTTTAAAAGTAACAAATTATAACTTTATAGTTTCAAAAGTAATAAATTAAATTCTTAGGTTTCAAGAAATAATAAACCCTTAACTTATATTAAATTTCAAACATAGTAGGTTAAAGTTTAATTTGTTACTTTCTAAAATATCAAGGTTAAACTTGTTGCTTTTGAAACTACGTAGTTTAGTTTGTTACAACTCTTAATTTATATGATTTTAAATATAATTTCTCTTTTTTTTTTAAGAGCACTATTGAAATTACTCAAATTTGGGGGGGGGGACTTCAATTTTTACAAGCTACATTTTTTAAAATGTAAATAATATATATACTATAAAAGAAATTATTTAAAAAAAAAATTGGGAGGGCCATGCCCAAAGGAAAAATTAATTTGAGTTTCCTTCGTGTGGAAAGAAAGTTTATTTCTTGTTAAAGAAGTAATGATTCTTTGTCCAAGAGAAAATAGGAAAATAGTCTTATAAGTAGACAATGCTACAAAGAATTAATGGTTTTGGCCCAAGAGTCCTTCATATGGGAGAGGGAAAATAGAGTGTGAAACTAAGAGAGGAAAAAAAGATTTTGCTTGGGAGGTAATGCAAGGAGACAGACAACAAGCACACGAATCAAAAGGAATTAGTGTGGATAACTACAATGCCAAAGAAAGAGGTGCCGCATATAGAGAGAGATAGTCAGAGAGGAAAGAGTAAAGTGTTGCCGCTTTCAAGATAAATAATTAGTGTGTGTGAAAGTAAAGAAAAATAAGAAGAGTTTTTCTTTAGTTGTGAAACACAAAGAGAGTATGTGTGAGAGGCCATAAGACATACACAAGATGATTTTTTATTGTATTTGGTAGATCTCAAGTATGTATAAACTTGAGAATTATTGTAATTGATTTGATAATAATGAATTGATTTAAAGTTTGTCCCGTAATTTTTCTTCTACGTAAATATTTGTGTTTTTGTGTGTGATTGTTATTTTAGATTGATATAGTATTGGTGAAAATATTATTTGAAACCCAGTACTGTGTGAAAAGAGTAATGGAAGCGCACACCTATAAGTATAAAGTACCTTAACAGTCGTTGAAACGCTTTTATCAGTAACTTGTTGATTTAAAACCAATTTTATACCAAATATCACTTGTCCATCTTCCAAATTGTAAAGAAACTAAAGTAGGACAAAGCTTATGTAAGATTTCTTAGGCACTTTGCCTTAAGTTCCTTAATTAAAATTAACTATATAATTTATTGGCTAATATAACCACACAAATGAATTTGATTGAAAAATCTGTTGTACATGACCCAAAAGATTAGAATCTACGTATTTGATTCCTAACCTTTTAATACTGTGTCAATTTAGTCTCTACTGTTATATTTTGGAGGGAAATTGCTGACGTGCTTAATAACCAAAATAAAAAATTAGTTTCCGTTGATGTGGCAAGAAACTAGTTTTTTATTTTGATTGTTTGTTATGTTAGCAATTTCCATCCAAGAAATAATAGAAGAGACTAAATTGACACGGCGATAAAAAACTATGGACCAAATTGACACAATTAAAGGTAAGAGACCAAATTAAAATATGATGTAAAAAATAGGGACCAAATATGTAGTTTACCCTAAAAGTTTTTAAGGTGACTACATCAATTTTAAAACCATTCAATTAGATTTTATTATATCATTAATAATTTAATCGATGTTAAAAATTCAATAATCTACTTTTTAAAATGTGACGATATAGATAAATTTCAATTAACTATTTTAAATAGATGAGTAAGATTTAAAAACCTCCACCTGTTGAAACCATCAAAAACTCTATAATAAGACAATTATTAATTATAGTAAAAAAAACTCCACCTTTTGATATCATCAGAAAACTCTAGAAGATATCAAGACAAGTTAGTTTAGTTGTATCCGGCAGAGTTATTCTAGAGAACGCAACTAATTCTATACTAATTTTCAAAACTATTCTATGAGCGGCAAAGCTATTTGTCACTTTCAAATACACCCACAATTTTTATTGTAAATTGTTATCAATTTTAATTTAAATCCACTATTAAATTTTTTTTTTCCAATAGTAACAGTTAATAATAACGTGTCAATTAGAATTTGTTGTTAAAATATTAAATCCATGCTGGCATTGATCTTCCTTTGTTGTCATTGATCTTCCTTTGTTGTCAATGTAAATGTGAGTAAGTTTAGTACCACAATTAGTTTCACAATTTTGCCACGTGACGAGTTGTAAGTCGTAGAAATAAAATGATAGGTCTATGTGGATTTATAATTTCACCATTTACAACTCGTCACGTAAACAAGTTATGGTAAAAGTTGTAAAATTTGTCATGAGAGTAGACTTGCTCATGTAAAGGTTCAAGCCGCAGGTTAAAAATCATGTGTCTGAAAAACGACACGCACACGCGGACACGGTTCCGCCTACAACTTGTCGGCAACCAAAGTCAGTCAGCCAAATCCGGCGTCGTTTGCAAAGTCCACGACAACACGCGGAGAGTAACGCACAAACTCAACAACAAGTGATTCAATCCCCTACAACCTAAACTCGCTGTTTCTACAATATAATCCAATCCTAACATGCCACGTGCCAATTTCACACAATCTAATACAAAACCGACCACACTTAATTACAACCCTCACAATATTCAAAACCAAACAACAAAGTTTGAATTTTCTGGGGCTCTCTCTCTCTCTCTCATCAATGATCTCTCCGATTTTTCTTCTATGCCAAAAATAATTCAATTTCATTAACAACCCATAATTTTATAGTAAAAAAAAATTCAAAATTAATTTGTGGGATAATCAAAAAATCAAAAATATCATTCATTCAAACACATTCAATTTTCTCTAATATATAAACAAAGCCTGCCTAGCATTGTGTGAAAAGGTCAAAGGTCCCCACTTTCCCATTTTGAGAGAGAGAGAGAGAGAGAGAGAGAGAGTTAGGGTTTGATTTTTTTTTTTTGGGGTTTTTAAATTCTCATGCAAATTTACCATCTTTCCTTCAAATTCTAACTCTTTTCATTGTTTTCCAAAATGGGTTTTGAGATTTCAGATGATTTGTTGGGAACTTTTGTCCCAATCTTGGTTTATTGGTTGTATTCTGGGACCTATGTTTTGTTGGGGTGCTTTGAGAATTACCGGTTGCACTCTAAGAAAGATGAGGATGAGAAGAACTTGGTTTCAAAGGCTACTGTGGTCAAAGGAGTCCTCCTTCAACAAACTATTCAGGCTATTGTTGCAATCGTATTGTTCAAGGTAACTCTTTTTTGGTTACTTTTAATTGAGTTTTGGGTCTATTAGGACAAAAATATTGATTCATTGGGTTTTTTTAGATGAAACATTCAATTGGGTTATTGACTTTATAACTTAGGATTTGTTTTTAAAAAATTGAGTATAGTGTCTGTTTTTTAATAGAAATGTTTGACAATTTATGTTAAGTAGCTGCTGTTGTATGAGAAAATTGGTCACATGTTGATAGGACACTCCTTTTTTCTTTTTCTATTTTTGTTGGGTTTCTATTGATTGTTTTGTTATTGTTATTGATGTCTGTGCTATGGTAAGTAATATCATTATTCTTGTTGCTGACCAGGATGTTTAATTTACGACATTCATGTGCATAATCGTTGATTACCATATTTGATTAGGCGGTGTAATACACTAATACTAGCTTATTCTTATAACAATGATTTTGCTGGTTATAATAATAGCTTTTAATTATTGGATTTTCTAGTGTCTTTTGATGTCTTTCTTGACTATAACCTTTCACCATAGATTGTTTTGGTGCTGGCTTATTCTTTATTTTTTTTCCTTTTCTTCTTCTCTACTTATTGTGTTCTTGTAATACATTTTTCTGTTCACTTTTCAAGAAAAATTCTGAAATTGTATGAATTTTTCCCTTATGGGATGACTTGATTAATTATACTCTAGGGCTTTATATAATTCTGGAACTTTTTCATCAGTGAATAGGGGATGTTGTAACTTAATATGTTAAGAGATTAAATTTTATAAGGATGTGGTGTAAAACCTAAGTTTTACCTCTCCAATCCCAACATGCCACATCATCATATTACATATTATAGAATAGGCACAACCACACTCAATCAATTTTAATATCTTTTTGAAAATCCAACTTGTGAGTTATTGAGATGTTATTATGTGTGGCAAGATGTATTGAGTTTTAAGTAAAAAATTGATGTGGCAATTTCTTATTAGATGGTGTAAATGCTTTACACCCCATCCATACCAAATTTGGACTCATATGTTAAACATGGTTTCCTTGGGTCAGGAAGCAATATATAAGTATAAGCCAACCTCACTATGGCTTTGCACCTCCATGCGCTTCTATTTTGAACCTATCCTATAAGGTGGTTCCGGAATCATGTCACTTGGAATTCCTGAAAGCACTTCAAAGTGTTTATAGCTTTAGAAATATTCTTGCTGGACAGTTCAGTTTTATTACTTTTATATTGACATGATATAGTGCCAGCTCTCTATGAGGCATTGTGGGTAACTGGTTGTATCCAGGTACAAATAAGGAAATGGTTTGTGACTAACTATTGATCAACATAAGGTCATAAAGGAGCACACTTGAGCTAGTTATGTCTAGTTAGGGATCAAAATTTTCCACATCTCATAATATAAGATGAATGGTCTGCTTAGGGCCAAATTGCCACTCTTTTGGTGTCCTGGTGTTACACTAACCTTATGACGAATGTGTGTACGGCCACTAGATGATTAATTAGTTTTGCATCTCTTGTATGCGAATATTATGTAATATATTATGACTAATTATATACTGATTGACGAGTATCCAAAAAATATATACATGTACTGATTGACACTGTGTGTTTCAACATATACTAATATCCTGGGGTCAGGGAAAATGTTTTTACCTGAAAACAATAGGGAAATGACTTCTTTAACTGTGTTAGGATGCAACCTTGAAAATGATCCTAAAAACTCTTTCTGCTGTTTGGCCCACATGGAAAATCTTTAATATTGCATGTAATGTGTGAGAAAGAGAAAAGCTTATTATTGAGACTTTAGAGTTTTCCCCCCCTCTCTTCTATTCTATTGAGAAGGGAAGCTGTATAATGTGGAAAATATTCCACATTCCTCAGCATCGTAAAACATTTAAGCCCTTTTTGGGTTATGGAAAAGCTTCTGTTAACCAAGATTTATGGTTGCACCATTAGAAAATGTTGGAAAATATTTTCCATCAAAATAACATTGCATGAATTGCTTGAAATGGCAAGGAAAAGTATTTTTAGCCTGAAGTAATTGGGGCAAGGTAACTTATAAAAAATTTATATAAATAAATTACAGGGGCAAACTAATCATGAAAGAAGGTTATAAATTAATGTGCTATATGTTTTAGTTGATTATGATGTAGCTTTGGTTAAGAAGAGTTGGGTCGAATGAAATTTTTTATTGATTTATCTGATATGTGGAGAATTTTATGGAAACCTTGGCTATCTGATTGGTGAAGGTATGATCATGTGGAGACTGTTACTTGTATGGTATTTATGTTTATGTTAACCAGCAGTCAGTTGTTTTCTCACCAAGTCTCTTTTTCTGTTATAACATGAGCTCTGTAGTCATTTTTTTCTTTCCTATTTTTCCTGTCACCGTTTCCCTTTGATATTGATGATTATTCGGCTAGTAAATCCATACATTTTCCATTATTTTATGCTGCCATAATTTTCAGCTGATGTGTGCATATAGTACTATGCTTAGACTCTATTATCAATTTGTAATGTAGTCATGGTATTATGTAGGTGACGGGAAATGATGGCAGTGATGCTTCGGTTCCACCGTCATCCTTAATTGCATTAGCTAGACAATTCATCACTGCTATGTTGGTTTTGGATACTTGGCAATAGGTGTGATTCTTGCTAAACTCTATGAAAGTCTGCAGAGTTGCTTGAGCTCGGTTTTTTGTTAGCTCAATAGATATTAGTGAGAGTTTAGGTAAGTCTGCTGAACGAGTACGCGGATCACTCTCTAAAAGTCTCAAACAAAAATCTTTGTCTTCAACTTTGGAGCAAACTTTTCCCAAGATTTTATAAGAAATTTTTAAAGAAGGATGTATGATAAGGGCAGCCACTGACAGAAATAGAGCAAAGACTGTGAGAGTGTAGGAACCCATTTTGGCTCTTCACAGAGGTTGTTCTTTAGGTAATGAAAGCTAAGGAAATAGTAGTGACTATTGATTCTATGAAGAATGGTTTAATAGGACTAATAAGATTTTAAGAAGTTACAATTAGGACGTAGACAATTTTTGAAAAATCAGGACACGAAAGGTAGGGATAAGCATATTAATTAATCGTTAAATATATATATTTTAATTTATACTTTTAAATATTATTAAGTATTAATTTTTCATTTAATGTTAAATAGGGAGTATTAATTTAAGAGTAATAATGGATAGTAAATTGAATTCATAACTAATAAATAATGTTTAAAAATTAGAATACAAACTAAGAATATTACTTTTTCAAAGAGAGCATATTACTTTAATATATAATACTATTAACAAAAATTAGTACTTTCTTAAACATATCTACTTACAATACTTACAAATTCAAAAATTATTAAAAAAAAAAAAAAAAAACTGCGTGAAGTGCGAGTTAATAGCTAGTGTACATTTTAAAACTGAAACGTAACATTTATTATTGCTACATTACCGTTAAGTCATATCAACGGTTATGTTATCATTTTCTTTCCATCATTTCTTAAAAATATATGTATATAAATATTAATGTATGAAATAATGCATTATGCCTTGACACATTCTCAAATTTAATTATAACTTTTCAATCATGATATGAGTATCACTTTTCATTACCATGACTTTACACATTCTTGAACCTAAATGTAATTTATAATAGAAAATACATGTAATACAAAATTACAAACACCTTGGGTGGAGACACCATTTATTTATTTTTAGTTTATACTCATCCAAAAAAATCCCATTCCACCACTGTATTCATATATATCCGTATGCTAATGTAGTATTCAAGGCCAGGTTGAAGGGTCCAGTTTCGCTCATGCTTAGAGAATCATATGTTATTTTCATCAACTTTAAGAGATAGAGATAATAAAACTCTTAACAAAGGGTTTCTTTTTTCTTTTCTTTTTGTATAAAATATTACAAGCAAGTGGTTTTCCTGATATGTTTTTTTTTTTTTTTTGGGTGGTGTACCAACTTTCTCTATATAATACCAATTCAATAGGCACAAAGAATTAGCCAAAGGCCTAGTAGCTGAATTGGCACCTCCCCATGCACAAAGTGCTTGGGGGTCTAGGGGGGAAAGGGTTCGAGCTGCGGGGTTAGCAGCATATTGTAATTATCTCTCAAAAAAATAGGCACAAAGAATTAGAGTCGCATGCATAATACCAAGCAAGTGGTTTAATTGATGTTACTTTAACAATAAACCACTTTAATTGATCATAATTATGGTTTTATATCACTTTTTTATTATAATAATAAATAGTATTCATTTTTTAGTTATGTTTACTAATTACGCTTCAGCATTCGGTCCAGTTCGGTCTAATTCAGTCTGTTTTGGTCTATATCAGTCAAAGATGGTCCATTTTGGTCTACATCGGTCCAATTCAGTACCATTTGGCCCACTTCGGTCCGATTTGGTCTATTTGGTCCAGTTCTGTCTAATTCAGTCTATATCGGTCCAATTTAGTCCAATTCAGTCCAAGTTGGTCTGTTCATTCCATTTCGGTCCTATATGGTCTATTTCGGTCTAATTTGGTCCAATTCATTCCAATTCGGTCTAACTTGGTCAATTCAGTCCATTTTGGTCTAGTTTGGTCTATTCGGTCTATTTGATCTATTTCAATCCACTTTGGTATACTTACTTAAGAATGGGAAAAGACAAGTTTGGATTGAAATTATTATCAATTATTTGAGTAATATCAATTGAAATTATATGATAAGTTTTGATTATCATGATAATCAAAACTTATCATATAATTTGAGTAATAAATTTGAAACTTAAAAATTTTAGTTGTACCAAAAGAAATTAAGAAAATATAATGCATGATAACATTAGATAGAAGAATATGGATCACTTCAAAAAAGAATAATATCAATCAAAAACACAAAAAATGATAAATTATATATTTGTAAAAATAGAGAGATATGAAAATTACTTTTAAAAATTTTTTAATCAAATTATCTACAATAAAATTTAGAGAATAAATTATACATTATACCACATCTCAAAATAATTTCATATTCCCACACATCGTGTGGGTCTGAGAATTTTTTTTTTTTTTTTTTTTTTTTGAGTAAAGTGGGTCTGAGATTAATATTTCATAATTATACCCTATATTATATAATGGTTCATCATAATTTACATTTCGCACGCGACTGGTACATATGTCATGCTCATATATACATAGGCCTAATCAACAATGGAAATTGTGGAACATCAAATTCACTGACCCAACCAACTAAACCATTAGTGCTTTATCAAAAAAGAAAAAAAAGAAAAAAGAAAAAAGAAAAAAAAGAAAAAAAAAAAACCATCTGTTCATGTTACTATGTTAGGCAGCAGATGGGGTGATACAGGTTAAAGGTCCATCCTCTGCTAGTGCTGCTACTGCTACATAGTTGTCATAATCCAAAGGTTTGTCATCATAAATGTCCTATCATTTCTTCACCAATATCTTTATATCTTTCCTATTAGAATGAATGACTCGATCCTCAACCAAAAATTGGAACAACTTTATTTATGTTATGAAATTTATTATTGTGAAGAAAGTTATTGCTCACTGCAGAACAATAGTGAACAACTTTCACTTGGTCAATTCAAGTTCAATGTTTTCTAGGCGGAACCATAACATAGCCAAAAGAGGGTTTATATTGGAGGAATTGGCTTGTATATATCCAATTCCTAAACAGAAATATTCAGAAGTCCTGAAAAATGAAAAAGAAGTTTAAAGAACAAACAGAAATAAAATTGGATGTAATTATTTGATCAAGACCCCTAAACTAAATTTCTTTTGCTACGCAAGCTCCAATGTATGAAATGAACATAAAACAAGTAATGCTCTTCCAGCAGCATGAAGTGAGTATACTAGACTTGCAAGTTCCTAGTGTAAACTCTATTTACTTTTCCATTTGAAACATCTAATACCTTACAGAATCATTAAATTTGACCATGGATTAAAAACTTTGATATTAATTAGTATTCGCTTTCACCTGCTCTGCAAATGTGGTAGGTATTATTATTTCCATGGTCTTCAAGAGGTCATCATTCATAGATTGAGGGGCTTGGCTCAAATACAAACATACCAGCATTGAAATAAAGAGAAGGCCTGGAACCTAACTCATCTGACTACTGCACCTTCTCAGAGCACTGCTGGCAGTATCTAATCGACTAATCTTGTACTGTGGTGTGACTCCCAATATTTCTCACAGAAGCAGTCCCTTACAGCATAGAAGTGACCATCCGGCAAGTCAAATAGTTCATCAATGTTCTCATACTTGAATGCCACCATCTAAGCACATCATCTTGCTATTCTTAATTAACTGCAATAATTTAATCAAGAATATAAAGGGACCCAAGAATTCATGTGCCACTATAGGGCATATACTAGTTGAATAAAATCAAAATAGGCTCACATCCTTCAAAATTTAAATTAAATTGGTTCTTCAATTTTAGTATTCTACATCCCAAAGTGTTTAAATCAACTTTCTCTGTAAATAAAGGAACAGCAAGCTTAAGAGGATGCAAGCTATATTCAACTTTGAACATTGAGATAAACCAGTAAACCTATCAGATTTCTATTTGTGCCACTATTACAATTTTTAGATTGTCTAAGAAGAAATTTTGGAACCTGATAGTGTGGACAAACGCAAAGTAGAGCACGGACCCTGGAAGTTTTGTAGTCAAATTATTATATGTGGACTAAGATTGATCAGAATATTTAGTGAAACTTTTTAAATGAGAGGCATAGTGGAGACAGTTTGATATAAGGCTCTAATACCTTTACAAAGTATCACTTGTCCCCAAGACTTAAGCTATTAGGAAAGAATAAATTTAATCACTTAACCATTATTTTAATATGTTCAAGGGGGTATTCAAATATAAAGCAAATCATACCCACTGATCAAGATGTCAAATTTCGGTTGTAATGACAATGAATTGGCTAAATTTAGCTTTGAAACTGGGCACCTTTATAGACTGAGCTTAAGTTCAACCAACCCAAAATTAAACCCAGCAGTTCAGTGACATATGCGAGTAGATTGAACAATTCAAACAAAGAATCCCAGGCAAATGGAAAAATTGAAAGTAACTAATTAAGGTATATGGTTTAAATCTTCCTCTCCCTGACAATACATCTTTAATAAGACTAGTATCCGGTGACTTTCCTTAAGCCTTTTGCTAAGCCAACTACATTATGCTAAAAATGTAACATATATAGCTCGGTTTGGCAAGGTCACTGGTTTTGTGAAACCTGTTATGGTTGTGGCAACAGTGACATTAGGAGCCATTTTTTAAATTAATTAATTAGGGTATTTTGGAAGAATTATAGAAATGAAGAATTGAACAAAGGACTACCTGCTTGGCTGCTTGTAAATTGAAAATATGAACGAAGAAAACAAAGCGAAAAGAGGACCCTGAAACTCCTAACATAATAACAAGATAGCGAGTCTTCAACTTAAAACAGAAGACCGTAACAAACTGAAACAGGTTACATAAGTAATAGGAAAGTCTTCACTCTACAACTTAAAACAGAAGACTATACCAAACCGTTCTAATAAAGAGTCAACCCTGTACCCATTACCCCTAGTTCTACACAACCTTCATTTCCATTGAACTTAACAAGTACTAAGCAGCAGATGTTGCATTGATGTTGTGAACAACAGCCTCTGAAAGTGCTGCCAAGAAATTTTTCTAGCCATTTTTCTCAGCAACATCTTTTGCCTCGACAGAAGCCAATGTGTTTTTGTTGTCCAATTAAACATCCTTGATTTATTTGTTTAAATAGTAGGAATTTAAAGTATGAAAAATTTACAATTAAAGTCTTTATCAACATGGGGCGGGGCTAAAGTATCATAACTCATCCCTGCCCCACCCTGTAGCAGGGGCTAAAATCTCACCCCATCCCCGACCCACCATCTATGTGGAATGGGAAAAACCCATGAGGTGAAAGTGGGTAGGGACGAGTCAAGGCAGTGTGGGGCAAAATTGTCATCACCAGTGTAGTGGATTGTTTTGGCCCTTTTGGAACTTTGGTAAAGTAGCACAAGTATGTCACGACTTTTTTTTTTAAGAGGATTATTTATAGTTAATTAAATAGAATAACTTAAAATCTACTAAACTTTTCTTTAAAATGAATTCATAAAAAACCAACTTCTATTTTCTTATATTAATTATTTCATTAATATAATTTGTGATATCCACAACTGCACTTTTTTGTCTTGTTTTTATGATCAACAATTACAATTTATGTCATAAAAGAAAATAAATACTCCTATACAAGCTTTCAAGAAGCTAGTTGAGTCCAACTTTTCTATAGTGATGGCCTTATATAATCCACTTAAGAAGGCTATGCCACTAATTGTTTTGATTTAAGGATGATATTATAATGTTAATATATTTAGTAACGTTTTTTTTTTAAAAAAAAATTAAGAGGAGAAAACCCACTTAAATTATTATGTATTATAACTAGATATATTAATAATTATAAACTTATTATATATTTGTATAGCTTTAAAATTATTAATTTTTTCTAATATGGGATTAATTTATTGTTTTTTCTTTTGAGAATACTACGTATTTAGCATACAGACATCGAGAAAGGGAATAAAATCTTAAAGAAAATAACAGTAGTATATATATCTAAAGCTGACAGTGAGTTAAAGAGGTTAAAGCATATGCTGTATATCTAAGAATTAGGTTCTTTTGGATATACACTACTCTCAATTTCTTTATGATTTTTTTCTCTCTCTCCGTGTGTGTTAAATATTTAGTATTCTAAAAAAATAAAATTAATTTTTTATTTATGATATTACCGGTTCGATCACTGGTCGGACTAAAGAACCAGTATTCATTCCATTTTTCGATTCTTTAACGGTACCTATTATTAAAACCATGCAATTTATAGCTCAATCTAATAAAATTCGAATATGCCTTTATGCACTGCAGCCGACGCCTTTTTTTTTTTTTTTTTCTTCTTCTGGTGGGGCATCACAATATGATTCAGGGGATTGTATCTTGCTAGCTAGCTGTTGCTTCACCCAGCCGACCTTGCTTTAAAGAGTGTGATTTCTTTACGTCTAAAGAGGCTTCCCCTACTTTTTGGATGAACTTTTTTGCTAAAACTTAAAAAAGATTAAATTTTTTCCTTGGTTGAATGATAATTATACAAATAGTAGACGTCTCTGAGTTGAAAAACTCAAGAAGAACACTCTATTCTCTTAAACGCGTTGAACAATCAATAAGGGAGTCTTCTGGTTTGCATAAAGTAAGCAAGGATAATTGGTCTTAAAATAAATTAATAATATAAAAGGAAGTATCGAATTTGCTGTTAGAGTCTCTCTCCTATTCTCTTAAACGCGTTGAATGATAATAATATAAAACTCAAGAAGATCACTCTATTCTCTTAAACGTGTTGAATGATAATAATATAAATAGTAGATGTCTCTGAGTTGAAAAACTCAAGAAGAACACTCTATTCTCTTAAACGCGTAGGCCATATGCATGTGATAAAACGTGGCACAACTGTACAATGAGTATCTTGATAACAATAAATACCTTTAACTCAGGCACTTCTTCATTCACTTCCTTGTCTTTGTATTACAACACCTTTCATTCTCTCCCTCGTCCCTTTCTTTCAAGCTGAACTCTCTCTCTATTTTCGAAAATTCTTTTTTATTTGCTCGCAACAATCCTAGCATCTCTTTCTTTTCAAGCTCAAACTTCTCTCTCTATTTTCAAAGCTTTTGATATTTTTTGCTCGCAACAATCCTAGCATCTCTTTCTTTCAAGCTGAAACTTCTCTCTTTATTTTCGAAGAATTTGATATTGTTTTGCTCGCAACAATGAACCGTGAAAAAGTTGGCCCTGCTATTGGAATCGATCTCGGCACGACCTACTCGTGCGTGGCTGTGTGGGAAAATGGCCGTGTGGAGATCATAACCAACGACCAAGGGAACAGGACGACGCCGTCTTATGTCGCTTTCACTGATGAGGAGCGTTTGGTCGGTGATGTGGCCAAGAACCAGGTTGCCAGGAACTCCAGCAACACTGTCTACGGTAAAGTTTCTAATATGACCTTCTTCTTTTATTTATTTATTAGATAACGACGACGGTAGCGAGATTCGATTTGTAGAGGGTTGTCATGTCGAGGAAAAAATGGTTATGTAGGTTTTATTTATGTATTCTTTTTTGTCTTCATGTATATTTATTGCTTTCTTATTAGATGAGAGGAGAGCTATTTGCCTATTTCTATGAGTCTGTAGAAGTTATGTAACAAAAGTTCTTTTATTTTTGGGTTTATTATCGGATGAGTCCATAAAAACTATTAAGGTGACGATCATTACGTCATTAGTAGGTTATCAAAGATTGATGAGTAAATCAAGGTGGATTGGCCAAGTGGTTGGGTACTCGGTCTCAAAGTGCTTGTCCCAGGTTTGACTGGGTGTGCTCCCCAGTTCGAGTTCGGGTACCTACACTTTGAAAAAACTCTTTGGACCAACGATTTACCCCACTAGGGCCCACCTGTTGTGAATAGTGATTAGTCTCTGGTTGAAAGTTTCGAGGATACACTGTGAAAAACCAAAAAAAAAAAAGATAGATAAGTAACCGCTCAACACATTCAATAACGACCATCAAAGGTCTTAAACTCTCTTATCAAGATAAAAAAAAAAAAAACGTTACAATTAGGGTAATAATCACCCTCATTTATGTCCAACAGCTACCTAAGACACCTATAAAAGGTACAATCTGCCTCACTTGCTAAGGTACATCAAAAACTACTACAAAACGCTATCTATATACGAAAGATATGGGTTGATACTAACTTAAGTATTGGAGGCTCCTCCATTGAGCACAACTCGATGGTCTCTTCGATCTATCTTTATCTTGCAGGTCTTACAAAATCGTCTAATGCTCCGGATTGAACGAGTGACCTAACTGACGATTTTGGCATCATCATTATTGAAAGTGAATTTGTATTTGATCAATGCTTCAATAAATAAGTACACATATTACTATATCAAATATGATCATATAATATATCACAAACAACCGTAATAATTTTTTTTTTAATTTAACAATAAAAATAACTTAATTTGATTACTTAAAACCACTATCAAAATTAAATCTAAATTAAAATAATATAACAATTGTGAAAAATGCAAACCACAAAACACATGATATACAAAATTAAACACAAATCCTATACATGGCAAAACGGGCTAAAATTTGTTGACCCGACCTGAACCCGCTTGTTTTGGCCCAACCTGAATTAAATATGGGCCAACTCGCGGTCCACCTGTTTTTTTAACTTTTTTTTTTCCTAAAAAATATTTAAAAACTACATGGAAAAATGTGCTAGACTGCTCATAGGTGCATAACATTATCATAAAAGGCACAATAAACTTGTGTGTTGTGCCCCCTATTTATTAAAAATAAAATAAAAAGTTAAATGAATGGGAAAAAAAAAAAAAATACAAAAGGAAGCTAAAGCCTAAAGCATCTACTATCTAGCGTATACACAGACTACACTATTAAGGGCGAGGACCATCTTCAATGGTTTGCATGTAAGCCCAAAGACTCAAATATAGTAAATCAAGAAGGTGGTAAGACCCTTGCAGAGTTCCCCAATAGCATAGAGCTTAGGAAGCTCGGACTCGGTCAAGATCCAAACAACAAGGGGCACTCAACTACTAGTCTAGTCTAGTAGAGGGCCCGTTTGAGATCCACTTATTTTACTAAAACTGAAAATTTTTTGTTGAAAGTACTGTAAATAAAAGTAAAAGTTAGCTGAAATAGTACAATGAGACCCATCAATAATACCAAAAAGTACAATGGGACCCATGAGTAGTAGCAAAAATAAGTAGAATAGTAAAATAAATTGGCAAAAATAATTTTTGCCAAATGGATACTGTACATGCAAGTTAGATTTAAGCTTATTTATGGAAGTGAAATAAGTTATCTAACAATACATTTATATGAAAAAGCTCAAAAAGATGCAAGTTTTGACATGACACTCAAACAAAAAATAAAGAAAGTGATGGTAGGACATAAAAAAGACGCACATTTAAACAAGAAGAAAAAGCTAATCATCAAAACAACACCAGATATACGTGGAAAACCCTAGAGAAGGGATAAAAAACCACGATATATCAAAGCAACCTACACTTCATGATCAGGTCCATTATTCTCTCAGGATTTAGAGTTGATGTAAATAGAAGTCGTAAGATTTATTATTTATTTGATAATCGTTAGGAGAATAATAAATCTCATAGCGGTCCAGTTCAATATGTCTTAACTCTTAAAACATATCTACATATCAACTAGAAGTCTCCACTTCCATGATCAAGACAAATCATCTTAGTTGATATGTTATAGTCTTCGCAGATGAAATGCCCAATTTCATCACCAACTACGAACTAAAATTCTGAGTTTACAAAGAACTTATGATTTATATCTTCTGTGACTTTTCACATAAATCACATACTATGCATCTCATAGACTAAGATAATGTCCCATTAGTTCATTTATAGATAGTCTCATATAATTAAACTATTTAATTATTTATATCATGCCAATAAATTGTATTTTAGGGCACAAACCCTAACAAAAATACGAGTCGTCCCGTACCTATTCGACCCACTCACAACCTGATTGGCTTGACCCATTTTCAACCCACTTAATATGGCCTATTTTTTAACCCGGTCCATTTGACCCGCAACTCAATTTACTCGACACAATCGTTTGCCATGTCTATATAAGGCTCTCAAAATAGTAGACAGTATCATAGTACTATTATCATTTATCGAAACTAAATATAATATAATATAATATAATATAATATTATAATCATGGTTTTAAAAACCGTAACGGTGATGGACCGAAAAAGGTAGTGGTTCTCGGTTTTCTGGTCTGACTAGAGTCGAACTGATGGTCAAACTGGTAATGTCATAAATAATTTAATTAATTATATTAAAATTATAAAATAAATAATAACTCATCAAATATATCCAAACAAATATAACAAATTATAAATGAGTTTTCATACCTTATATTAGATGAGAAAGGAAAAGAAAGTATAAATAATCAAAATTAACATTACAAAAATAATATCAGTCTTATATCTTTTTTATTTTATTTATCATTTTTTTAACAACGATATTAAGAATAAGTAATTTAATTGGACTTTAAGGATCTATTCTAAATAAAAGGGTGTTTAATTAGATGATAGAAGGCTAAATGTTAAAATACAAATCATTCTTTTATTGTTTAAAAACTATGTTATGTATTTGTATTCCTTTATTAAGTAATTTAACAAACGTACGCTACATGCTAAAAATAAAAAATGAAACACTTGGCTAACATGCTAGGTTGTACATCTCCCAAAGTACCCAACTCAAGTCTCAAGTGCCTACTGTGAAGCATCAATAATTTAGTAGATGGCCCTTATTATGCCTTTCATTGATACCATGCGTGGATTTTGAGTTTTTCAATAGCTCTGTGGGTTGGTTTTTCACTAGTGCAAGTACGGTACCAAGACCCAAGTATTCACAGTCTTCTATTTCTTCCCTCAAAGACATTAGATCCGAATTCCAATTTGCTCATTTTTCTTGAGGTGATCGGTGATGCTGGCTTAGTATTTTTTGTTTTTTTGTTTTTAAAGCAGTTTTGTAGCTAAGTTAGAGAACCGTTGGAAAACGGTTTGACCGTTCCGTTCCCATGTCTCCAGGTTGAACCGTAGTTTTTTGGGTTTTTTCCGATTTTTCATGATAACTGAACTGGTACATATACTGGTTTATAGTCGGATTGATTGAACCGACCGGTCCGGTCCGCTTCGATTTTGTGGGGCATCCAAAATGAAGTTAATGAGTTTACTAGTATTGATTGGTTTGGTATTTAGTACAACTGTCAAATTGAATGAAGTGCGTATATATTTACATTGTTAGTAAGAACTTTTAAAAGTGATACTGGTTCTTTGACACATATGATATTTGAAATTTTATGCTATTCACTAATGTCTTACTGGATAACTACTTAAACATAAATAAATTTGCATTTTCGGTCAGTTAGATTTTCAAAATATGAATCCAATAAAATATTTATTAAGAGACAACATTATTTAGAGTTACATTAGATATAACTTAAACTATTTGTTTTCCAAAAAAATCCAGCCCTTTACATGTAATAGGAGTGTATGTCTTCAACTTAAAACAGAAGACCATAACAAACATATGTAATAGGAAAGTCAACAACTTCAAACAGAAGACCATTACTCCTAATACTACACAAGTTTCATTTCCATTGAACTTATAACAAACACAAAGCAGAGGGGCATTCATATAGTGAACAACAGCCTCTGACACAGCTGTCAAGAATCGGTTCAAGCCATTTTTTTCAGCACCAGCTTCGGTTGTGTTGTTGTAGTCCAATGACTCATCGTAGTCTATGTCCCACCATCTCTTCACTAGCAGCTTGATGTCTTCCATGTCCATCTTTTCTCCCTCGCTACTCGCTAGTGTACCTCCATGACTTAGAGCCCTATAAACCAATCAAAAACGTACCCCATTAGTATTACATATCAGGCAAAAAATGTTCAGATTTTATTGAACCTTGAGATTGTTACTATGAACAAAGTGGATACTCACAGAAGTATAGTAACAACTTTGACCTTTTCAAATTCAATGTTCTCACGGTGGTGCCGTAATCAAGGTTTTAAAAACCGGACCGACAGGTCCGACCGATTGAACTGGAGACCAGTCCAGTTTGGAAAAAAATTCTTAGTCAACAATCGGTAAAAACCGAGAACCGAAGGCAAATCCAGTTTTGCTCCAGTTCGGTTTTTAAAACCATGGTCATAACATGGCCAACGCAAGGTTTTAAACTAGGAAGATTGGCTTGTAAATATCCATGAAAAACATGTTCAAAAAGTCCTGTGAAAATCATATAAATTTTGAGTAAGCCACAACCCACAAATTACTATTGTTCACCATAAAATGAATAGAACAAAGTCATACAAAATTTATGTGCTTCAGTTTTGTATTGTCAATGATGTACCTCCCCACGTATTAGTCCAACAGATAGAAATTAGCTTGATATGAATCTTATCAAATAAAGCCACGTGACCCTAAAATGTCATATAGAAACAGGAAATTAATGCAATGCATCATGCAATTAATGTGAATTTCATGAGATACATGGTAGTTTTTATACCACAACAAGAATAAAGATTTCAGTTTCAAAATTTTGAAGCCATTATGAATCTAGTCAAAATTGGTCACATGTAAAGTTTAAGCCCAATCTAGATAAGACAGGTCCCAATCCTACCTACTTTGGAATTTAACTCACATGATTCAAAATTATGTGACGCCCAATATTTCTCCACTCTACACCAAAACAATGTTTCAAAATATAGGATTAGTGACATGCAAATCTGTAAAGTTGTAATTTCCAATTATGTTGTGTTGGCTTTAATTTTGTGTCAAATTTGATTGTAATTTCTTCAATTATTTTTCCTGTATGTATGTGGGATTAATTGTAAGGGATGAGTGCGAAAGATTGGTAAAAACTCAAGCTTCAAAGGATGAACAAGTGGATTTCACAACTGGCTCACGACTGTCTCGCGAGAAGCTTACTCGCGAAAAGAGCCATGTGTAGAACACATGACTAGAAGATGACGAGTCGTGCCAGGCTGTATGTTTTCGCGAGTGTCTCACGGGTAAGGCCAACCCACAAAGGACTCGCGAAACTCTTTATTTGGCAAAAAGTTATGTTTTGCTTTACCATGTCTTTACCCACACTATATATACCCTCATTACCCACAAATTGTAAGGAGTGCTTTTCAGAGAGAAAACCCTAGAAAATACACTTGAGAGTTAAAGATTGTTATACCCACAATCATCTACACATTTCCTTGTGGTTTTCCTCAACTCCTCTCTCTCCATCTCTATATCTTTGAGAGGTTGCTAGCCCAAACACTTACCACACCCATTCTGAGTGTAAAGTGAGATTTTGGTGCTACTGGGAAGCATTGGAAGGAGCCATTCATTGGCGGATGCAATCAGGCTGAATTGTGGGATCCGGAAAGCAAGAGAAGACAAGACTCCGAGAAGTCAATTGGTAGCAGGAGCTTGGAGGGATCAAGTACATGGGGTAGACTAGGCTTGGAGGGTTTTTTGTTATTCATGTACTCTAACTTTATTCTCCAGTGGATCGATTTCAACTTGGAGGGTCGCGGAGAGTTTTTTCGCCGAGTTCTTTAGTTTCCTCTTCGATAACACGTCTCGGTGTTATCTTGTGTTTGCATCTCTCATCCCTACTCTTTAAGCTTTCCTTTTATTGTTAATAATGGATGAATATGGCTTAGGGTAGTGATAACGATTCTTTGCGTTTATTTACTCTTGTTCCGCACTTAGTATAAGTTAGAGTAAAAGCTATCTAGCTGTAATTTTTAATTGGGGGTCTGAACAAGCTCTTATATTTTTGCACAAATCCGATCTTTCAATTGGTATAAGAGCGGGTACACATACGAATTTCATTATCCTAGTGTGATCCTAGACCCCAAGTGAGATGGATAGATTTCAATCCCTTAATGCTCCTCCATACTTTGATGGGAGTAACTAAGCTTTTTGGAAAGTACGTATGCGTGCTTTTCTTTGTGCCATTGATGAGGCGGTGTGGGATTCTGTTGAGAATGGGTATGTAAGACCCACTGCTTCCAAACCCGAATGGGATAAGGCTGCTCTTGCTTTAGTAAACGCCAATACCAAAACTATTAATGCTATTTTTTGTGGTGTTTCTACTGATGAGTTTCACAAAATTTCGCATGTGAAGACCGCCAAAGAGGCCTAGACCATTCTTGAGACAACGTACGAAGGTACCAAGAAGGTTAAGGACACCAAGCTTCAAATGCTCACTACTCGGTTTGAAGAAGTAAAGATGAGCGACGATGAGTCGTTTGATTCTTTTTATGGGAGACTTAACGAGATAGTGATCACCAAGCTCAATCTTGGGGAGAAGATTGAAGATGCCAAGGTGGTGAGGAAGATCTTGAAATCCTTACCCGAAATCTTCCGGGCTAAGGTCATAGCCATAAAGGAGAGTCAAGATTTGGATGAGATAAAGATTCAAGAACTCATTGGATCTCTCCAAACTTATGAGCTCGAACTGCCCTCTTAGAAGTCTAGCATATCGCTTACTCTTAAAACTATAAATGAGAGAATGGGTGATTCCTCTAATGAAGATAATGTAGAGAAGGAGTTGGCGTTCCTTGCAAAGAATTTTCAAAAATTTCTCAAGATGAAGAACAATAGGAAGTTGTTTGGCAAAGGAAAGTTCTCATCCTCAAAAAATGACAAGGAGTTCAAGAAGAAGGATGGGAAAGACTCTTTATCAACTCAAGGAATCGTATCCTATGAATGTAATGGGCACGGATATCTCAAGAAAGAATGTCCAAACTATTTGAAAGGAAATGGTAAAGTGTTTGCAACCACCCTTAGTGATTCAAAAAGCTCGAATTTCGATGCAGAAGGAGAATGTGATAGTGAGGGAAACTATTAAGCTTTCATGGCAATTACCACAGTTGACTCTAGAGATGAGTTCAACAACTTGGTTGATGAGCTAGGTGTACATTCCAAAGGTGAAGAAGTTGATGATTCGAAAGATGAGGATGTGTGCCTCAACGAAGGTGAGAAGAACCTTCAAGAAGTGTATGATGCGTTGCTTAACGATTGTGGAAAATATGCCAAGGTTGCAAAGAATGCGGTTAAGAAGATGAAGAAAATTGAAGAAGAGCATAAGTACACACTTGTGCAACTTAAGAAGGCTAAATGTGAAGTTGAAAGGCTGAAGGAAGAATTGTTGAATGCCTACTCAAAAATCAAGTTCCTTGAACTTGAAATCATTCAAGCAAATGTCAAAGTAGAGCCCATTTCCACCAAGAAACTTGACAGCGTGCTATCTTCTCAAAAACCTTCAAATGACAAGACCGGTCTAGGCTATACCGGTGAAGGAAGCTCAAGCAGCGAACCCAAGAAGGAAGTGAGGTTCGTATTAGCCAAAAATGTAGAAAAGTCTAAAGTGAAGAAGCCCAAGATTGAGACCCCTGTTGTTGCAAAGAGAACCATTAGTGCAAAACCAAAGGAAAAATGGAAGTCATTACCCAAAAGTCAAAGGGGACCTCAAGTGAAGCATTTTTGTCACCATTATGGCGTGCGGGGGCGCACAAGACCAAATTGCTTCAAGCTTCAAGCTCTTAAGAGGGCTGACTCCCTATGTGGCCAAGATAGCTCAAGAAGAATGCCGAAGGGAAACCAAGCTAAAGGAGAAAATGAGAGACAACTCATTGGAGATGTTATGGAGATGTTGAAGAACATTTCATCATGTCTTGCTAGTTTCACCTCGAGGTTTGAGAGTTATGTCGGTTGTACCCCTCCATCTAAGGATCTCACCCAAAACACCCGTACAGTGTGGGTGAAGAAGGGTACTCATGCATGATCACTCACTATGCCCATGCATTAATTCTTCCAACGTATTAAGGTTATAGTTCATGCATCATGACATATGCAATCTTCTTGTGTCATTGCTTCCATTTTAAGCATGTTTCTTTTTCAAGCCTTTGTTTGTTTTCCATGTTTTTGTTGATCTTACTTTGTTTGTTCTGTTTTTGAAGTGTGTTGAAAAATTCAAAAACTCATAAAAAGTGAAAAATCTTAAAAAGTTTGATCGTTTGTGTTGTGTATATCACATGTAAGTTTAGTCTAGTACCTCCTAATTAATGGCGTAGTGCATTTACGAGCTTAGCTTGTTATGTATGCACATTCTTTAAGTGTGATCTTCAAGTGTATGCACATTCTTTAAGTGTGAGTGACATCTAGAAATCTACGTTTGATTGTTGTAAATAGATCTTCAAGCTTGTCATGAATGATTGATTAATAGTCTTGCTTGATCTTGATACATGAGTAGACTTGTGCCTATGTATCTCCTCACATTTTTTTTTTCCAAAAGAGCTCTACAAATGTCAATCTCTAAAAGGAGAAAGGGCTGAAAAAGCCTTGCTTCGAAAACTAGTTTGACTAGGAAAAGGTGGAGCAAATAAGTATTAAAATGTATGGTGCTAAAGCCAAAGGCTTATTTCTCAAAAATATATCAAAAAGTTCATGGCATCGTTTCTTAAGAATTTGAGTTGTATTTTATCAAAAGTATGAAAAATGGAAGTCAAATGAAAAGCTTTCAATCAAAATGTAAACACATTGGTGAGGGGTCATATATGTTCATTTCTACATGTGAGATAGGTCACTTGACTTCGTATTAGTTGTATATGACTTGATTGAATTGATCATTGAAGTTTCATACTAGACTATGGACTACTTCATACTTGATCCACACACACAATACACAAGTCTAATGTTCAATGAAGGCTTATTCCATTTGTGTGATTGTACGTGTTCAAATTTAATGTGTATACTCAATTGCTTGATGATCAAACCCAAAAAGATTTTTGAGTATTTTATATGTTTTTGAAAGTGTTTTTACGTATTTTGTGTGTTTAAAGTTTTTTCCAAACAATCCATTTCATTTTTATTAAAAAACTCTTTCAGAGGCATTTTCGCGAGTAAGTTGCGAGTAAGAACCTACCCACGAAAATGAAGAAGCCAATTCCGACCAAACCAACGCCTTATCAAACATACTTTGATTTTGTCAAGGCTCTTGTGGGCAGCCGTACATGATACCCGACAGTTTGCACCCGTTTTCAGTATTCCCTGAAATTTACATAGAGAGTTTTGCGACTGTTTCGTGAGTAGAAGCTACCAGCGAAATCTGTCAAGGCGCTTCAAAGGCCATTTCGCGAGTAACTTAGCGAGAAGCTTACCCGCCAAATGAGCAGTTTTACAGTTTTTAAAACCAAACAGTGACAGTTTTTCAAATATCTCTATTTTGCCTCCTCCGTGTCTCTCTCAACCCAAAACACTATTTCTCTCAAAATCTCACCCAAAACTCAAGATCAATCCTTCCTAAGACTCATCTAAGGTATGTTTTAACACTTTTTCACTCTTGATTCCTTAGATTAAGTCTTAGATTCTAGGATTTCTAGGGTTGAGTAATTTTTGAAAAAGGGTTGGGAAAACTTACTTTTCTTGCAAAATTTTTTAATTTTCTTGTTGTTTTGGACTCCGATGAGTACCAATTTTTTGGGATTACTATATTTTTACATTCTTAACATGTTTTAAACATTGGTTGTGTGTTTCACATACTTTGCCCCATGAGTGCCTTGTCATGCATTGCTCATGCATCTCACATGCACGCCATATGCACACTTGATGCACACACTTGATCACTTGACATTTTTTGCATTTCACTCATGCTAGGCAAGTCTTGTTAGACTTTTAGCGCTTAAAACATGGTCTTGTGACTTTGTTTGTTTGTCTTTATGCTTTTTATGGACTAACTTGTATCTAATCAAGTTTTTTTCCTTGTTTGTGCTTGTCTTTGTTTCTTTGTGTTTATGCTTGTTTTGTAGATGTCTCCTATTAAGAAAAATGCCACAAAGAAGCCTTCAAAGCATCTTTGCACCTCCTCAGATTCGTTTCGAAATGACGATGCTGATATGGCCTTTAATGATCACTACAAAAGGGCCCCAGTCATTCTAGAGAGGACTGTGGACTTAGAGTCCCTAGAGGGCACTTTCATTCCGAAAGTGTTCAAAGAAAGAACATGGACGAAATTGCTGAATCCGATAGGCAATGTATATAAAGATGTCATTCGAGAATTCTTTGCTAATGCCATTATGGAAGGTGATCTCATCAACTGTTGGCTAGGAGGTAGAGAGTTCTCAATCTCAAGGGAATTGATTCAAGAGATTTTGGAGATTCGTCCGATGACTCCGCACACATCTCTACAATATGATGAGAGAAGGGAGAAACTAGAACCCCTCGTGAAATTCCTTGGTGGACAACTCAACAAGAAGGCATTGCACACCATTACATTCACCCCAGAAATGCGAAATTGAAAGCTCGGATTTGTGCAAAAACACAAGAGCTTGTTCATACCCCCAATTAAAAATTACTGCTAGATATTTTACTCTAACTTATACTAAGTGTGGAACAAGAGTAAATAAGCGCAAAGAAACGTTATCACTGGCCTAAGCCATATTCATCCATTATTAACAATAAAAGGAAAGCTTAAAGAGTAGGGAAAAGAGATGCAAACACAAGATAAAACCGAGACGTGTTATCGGGTGCTCTTGCACGCGTATGGGAAGAAGGTTGTGCAGTGTCCTTTGGAACTGAAGTGAAATGCTCGATTTCCTCTTCGGTGTCTCCTCCTTCTTCAACAGCATCATCTTTTGGAGTTTGAGAGACACCAATAGATGGTCCGGGGATATGAGCTTTGCTTCGGATCATGGTTTGCACACTAATAGGATCTTCTCATTACATCACTTGAAGTCCACTTGGAATCTTCACCCTTGCCCTTAAAATGAGAGACATGACATGGCTTGGGAATGGTAGAGTTAGCCTTGAATTCCTTTTCTTGATGCTTTTAACCAAAAGGTCATAGATGTGACTGCAGATGTCGATCTCCTTGTGAGTGAAGAGATCAAATAGGAATATGGTCCTCGGTGCTGACAAATTCGTGACAAATACAACTTTATGGGGGATAAAAAATCCAACAGCCCTAATGCCCTATTTGGATGACAAAAAAGATAAAGAAAAACTTTATGAGAGAAGGAGATAGAGAACGCTTTGGTCATCGGGATTGTCAACACGCAAAGTTCTCTAAAGTGTAGAAGAGCCTACCTTCTGGTTTATTGGACTTGAATTTCATATGGACATCATAGTGAAACCATAAGCATACAAGTGCAACAAAAGCGAAGAGGGGATGAAAGCAAAGGAAAATGATGAGTAGCATATAAATGGTCGTCTGTTACTTGCAAACCGTCCAATACCATGACGAGTAAGAGTATGGACGAGCGTAAGTGCATTAATTCCAGGCAACAATCAATGATCAAGCAATGAATAGCACGAAACCATTACCCTCGTCCAATAATACGGAATTAAGGACCAGTTATGAACAGAAAATGTTGGAGTTAATTTGCAATCATTGAACATTAATTACTCCAGGTGCAACATAACGGTATACTAAGTTTTAACTCAGCTTGAGGCTATATAAAGCCAAGAAAGATAGGTAAAAAGGGATGAACACACAACTACTATACAAATTACAGATTTTCCAAAGAGAATAAGCTAACTTTAGCATCGGAGGGTCCTTGGCAGGCCCCAAACTAGTGCCCTTATCTGTTGAGTGCTTTTTGTGACACAGGATTTTTAGGTCGTCCATCATAGTGACGAGGGACATACTGACGAGGTGAATTCCTGCTTCATCAGTTTGGCGCCGTCTGTGGGAAACTTCAACAATAAGCCATTGAATTCTCTATCAACTAAGTTCCTCAGGACCAATGGACTCAGCTTCAACCATGCCGCCAGATCCGGTGGTAATGGCCTAATAGATTCAAGCACTCACTACTAATGTGCAAGAATCGATGAAATAGAATGAAGAATTGAAGCGGAAGGCGCACCCTAGGCCTCCGACTATGTCACAGTCTCAACACAATCGCAATGACAACGATGACGAGGCCCAGAGTCCAAAGAATAGCAGAAGGGATACTTCAAAACATACCGCACAGTCAACTCTTGGTAGTGACCAAATGATGAAAAACATGAGAAATGAGTTAGACGAGGTTAAGAACACCATGAAGGGGAAGACAACAATAAACCTGGATGGCATGATCAAGAGGACCGACTTATTCTTCACAGCTAGTGTTCTGGAGTGCCCCTTGCCTCCCAAATTTCGTCTCCCTCAACTGGAGGTTTATGATGGCACTAAGGATCCTCTGGACCACATAGGGGCATTCAAAACAATTTTGAGCCTCCAACAAACCTCAGATGAAGTCATTTGCAAGACATTCCCAACAACCCTTAGGGGAGCGGCACAGGTATGGTTCAGTAAGTTGCCCAAAGCATCCATTGTAAACTTTGACCAACTGAGTGACTCCTTCGTCCGTCACTTCATTGGAAGCCAACGCCATAAGAGGCCCACTTCCTATTTACTAATTGTGAAACAGCAGGAATGAAAGACCTTGAGGGAATATGTGAAGCAATTCAACAAAGTAGTCCTAGAAATTGATGAGGCTGACGAGCAGGTGATAATGACGACCTTCCAGGCTAGGCTGATCAACCCGACCTCGTTTTCTCCCTAGGGAAAACTCCTCCGACCTCGATGACGGATCTGCTGTCTAAAGCACAAAAATACATGAATGGGGAAGACGCGCTGAGTGCAAAGGGACTGACGAGCAAGCGAAAGAAAGATGAAGGCGCAGAGTCCCAAAGCAAGAAGGAGCGCAAAGATAATCTTATGGAAGCTAAGGCCAGCAAAAGTGGTCTGGAGGCATCATCAAAGAAGAAGCTAAATTTCACCCCTATGATATTGCCTGTGGACAAGATTCTCATGCAGATAAAGGACGACCTTGCCCTGAAATGGCCTAAACCATTGAGCTCGTCCTTCAAGTGGAGAGATACGAAGAAGTATTGCCGCTTCTATAAGGACCTTGGTCATTATACAGACGAATGCCGGGATTTGAAAGAGCAGATAGAGGAGTTGATCCAACAGGGAAAACTTCAAAAGTTTGTTAAGAAAGACTATCAAGCTTACCAGCGAATAGAGGAGAAGCCTACTGACGACCAAAGGGAGAAAGATCAGGAAAATCTCAAACCAATCGTGGGAGATATAAGGACGATCACTAGGGGGCCAGTCGTTGGAGGATCATATAAGTCCCTGAGGAAGGCAGTCCAAAGACAGGTGAACAGCGTCCATGTCAAGCACCCAATGGCAAAACATCGACGCACTGGGTATGTTGACATTATTTTCATCGAGCAAGATGTGAAGCGGATCAGGCAGTCGCATGATGACCCCCTCGTCATTATGCTAACCATTAAAGGATTCAACACTCAAAGAGTGCTAGTGGATAATGGAAGCTCGGAAAATGTAATGTACATGACAGCTTTCCAACAGATGAAGTTGGATCCAAAATGCCTCAAGCCTTTCAGATCTTCGTTGGTTAGCTTCAGTGGAGACCGTGTTTATCCAAAGGGCATCATTTCATTACAGATTATAGTAGGGACCTACCCCGCTCAAGTGACGAGGATGGTAGACTTCTTGATCATTGACTGTCCTTCATCTTACAATGTGATTCTTGGATGACTAACCCTTAATCGCCTTAAGACAATAACTTCCACATATTGCTTGAAAGTGAAATTCCCGACCCCCCTCGGAACTGGAGAAATCACTGGGGACCAACTTTTAGCTCGAGAATGTTACCAAGTGGTCCTAGCATCTAGGGAAAATCACACTTGGATGGTAGAAAAGGAACCACCCAAACCCATGGAGGAGGCGGAAGACGTTGTGCTAGTAGAAGGAGACCCTATCCAAAATGAAAGTTCAAATAATGTGTAAAACACCAATGAACGTTTATACCCCCAATTTACAAATTACCAACACAAGCTTATAATCAAACAATATATGTGCAGAATACGAATATAAGCTAAAACAGAATTGATAAAACAATCTAAACCGAAATTAATGACAACCACAGCAATAATTAAAAGGCAAAGATTAAGAGAAGAAGGATGCAAATACAAAAATAACACAGCGATATGTTATCGAAGAGGAAACCGAAGTATTCGGTGAAAAACCTCTCCGTCACCCTCCAAGTGGTCAATAATCCACTAGAGAATGAAGTTGGGATACATGAATAGCAGAAGACCCTTTAAGCCTAATCTACCGAGTGCACCTAAGCCCTCCAAGCTTCTTGCTCCAACAGGGTTACGCCGAACCTTGTCTTCTCTAGCTTGCCTGATCCCGCAATAGCCCATTGCATCAACCAAAATGAATTGGTCCCTTCTGAACTGCTTCCCAAGCACCAAAATATCTTCTCATTGATATAGTTATAGTGAGATAAGGATTTGGCTAATGTACCTCTCAAGGATATATCAATGGAGAGGGTGAGAGTAGAGGAATTTGGAGAATCAAAGGATGGAGATTGTAGACGAGTCAATCTTTTTTTTCTCTAGGGTTTCTCTCTCAAAATTCTCTCTAGAATCTCTCTACATTTCGTGGGTATAAGGGTATTTATATTAGGGTGTATGAGGAATGCGAAAGGTCAGGTTTCTAACAAACAGGGCATTCTGGCGACTCCACCTCGTGACTGGAACGAGTCGTAAGTTTAAGTCGCGAGCTAACTGCCTGGCCAGACTGGAAGTTTTGTCCTGTAATGCAATAGCTGGCGTGACCCTTTAGCTCCCCCTGCATGCTTCACACGTGTGCCATTCTGGTGACTTGCCAATCGCAAGACTCCCTTAAATTGCACACTTCTAAGATTTCTTCACACTCTTTCACACACTACCCTTACATAATTCCCACCTAAATACAGGGTATCTAATTGCTAAATTACAAGCAAATTTGGCACGGAATAAAGCCAACACATGATTGAATAAATTCAACCTTACAATCTCCCCCTTTGGCTATTCTGTGGCAAAACCCCTAAAACAGACTCTAGACTTAACACGTGAGTTAGGAACAGTTGCCAAAACTCACTCACATCCTAATTCTAGAAATTGTGAATCTCTTGAACCATACGAACAAGTATTTCCTGAAAAAACCAACACAAGATGATCATTGTAAGCAGAAATATTGAAATGCATATGGAGCAATCACAATGCGATCAAGGAGTATAGAATAAAGCAATAAAGCATGGCTTGACCAAATAAGAACAATCACTATAAATAGTGATCACAATGAACATCCACATAAGGAATGAACATCCAGACATGCAAGCTAATAAGCTTAATGCAAAGTATCATTTGCATGTTTAACACTCAATCGATACAAAAACCTAAAGTAATTGCATCAAGGATAAAAAATCCAACAAGGGCATAAGAGTGATGTACTAAAGAAAATGCATAACATTAACTAAAAGTACTTAGTTACAAAGCGAGGGTACAAAAGGAAATACTGAATATTAACTGAAATATTTAAACCAAAGTACCAAAAGCTTTAACAAAAGCAATGACAACATCCATGAGTTTAAACCAAAGTATTTAACAAAGTACTGTGCAAACCCATATTAAAAATTATCCAAACATAGCAACAAAAACCATAATCAACATAAATTAGACAAAATGCTTAAAGTTTTTCTCCCCCTCAAAATGGTGCTCCCCCTCAAGAGCTACTTCTACTCCATCTCCAAAGTTCTCCCCCTTTTTGACCGGAATGGCCAAAAGGCTACTGTTGGGTAGTGAAGCTGTCAAACTTTGCTAAAAGAAAATTCATCTGTTCTTGGATAGTAGCCAGACTGTCAGATTGCTCATTCTAGACGTCTCGTAGCCCGTCAATCCTCTCAAGGATGATCTGAAATGCATCTGGAGGTACTGCAGAAGATGATGAAGCTTGGCTCCTTTTGCCACGGCTTCTTGAGCTTGATGGTTGTCATTCAACTTCTGTCTCAGTGTCCATAGGTTCTCCTTGTGCTTGATCACCCTCCTCTTCATCACCCAGAAGACGAACTTTGATCCGCGCAATTGTTAGAGCATTTATAGCCGGAGGGGTAGACAAGAGACTGATATCTTGTGGGATTTCCACACCTTTTGTGCGAAAGAGCCTCATGAGTAGGCTAGGGAGAATCAACTTTGGCCTTGAGGTTGTTCTAGTTTCATCAGCAATAATGCAGAAGGCATGAGCACTAATATCAATGTAAGTGTTCTCCTGAAGCTCCATGAGAAAAACAGCTCTACCATTATTGGTGGTGGTCATCTTCTTCACCGGGTACAGATTGAACATCATAATTAAGGTGAGACATCTAAGGACCGGTGGAAAAGCAGTTGTGTTGAGACATCTTCCTTCTTGAACCCCACCAATATGCGATTGAATCGTCTCTATGGAGAGCATTCTATCCTTGTAGTGAGTGAAATCATGCTCTAGATCCTCAAAACCAAGAACATTATCAATATCCTCCAAGTCAATGGTGAACTCATGGCCTCTAATCCAACAATCAATTTCATCCACTCGCAAGATTGCATTGGCATAGAATTCACAGATCAACGGGTCACACATTCCAGGTAGACCACCAAGGAGCTTGTCCCAGCCTCTATCTTAAAAACAACCTAGGATAAAGTAATCCTTCAAATCCACCAAGTTCACAAATCTCTCTTCGATGATTGGAGCCTTCTCATAGAACTGATTGTATCTCTCAAAATGTTTGGTAGACCTAAACCGAGTATTGTCCATTTTCTTCCTTTTGTCAACCTTATGTGCAGTAGTCTTCTTCTTTGGAGTTATCTGCAAAACATAGCAACAAAGACCACAAAACAGAGCACAACATATGGTAACACCAAGAATTAGTAGCAATAAAATGGACTTAGAATAAGACCAAACATTTAATCTATAGCACAACTTGACATGAGAAAACACATAGCATCAATGCTCAACAGAGTTTTACCATTAAGGCCCCAAACTTATCAAAATGTGTGTGTGTGCAAAAATCACCATGTACATCTTAGGGCAAAGTTCAAAATCATAACCAGAAAAGCATTTAGCAAACAGTGTATTCCAAGAACTCCCTACAATCATTGTATTTCATGAATTCCTAAAAAACACAAGAATATGTCTATGAGACATTTTATCATGGATATGATATGCACAGAACGAGCACAAACCAAGTATAGTACTCAAAAGTGAGAGGCAAACATGTAAACATGTAATATAAACATCATACAACCAAAACCAACAAGACCCATTCAACATACTCAAAAACCCATTCAACAAACTCAACAAAATATGCCCAACCCATATTCAAACATCATATTTTTCAAAACTCAATCAAAACACACAATCTAAGAAATCAAAGGCTTGAAACATGAAGTATTTTGTGAAAAAGAAAGAACCCATACCTTTTCTTGAGGATTGGTGAAGAAATGATGATGAAAAATGGAGTTTTTGAGAGTGAACACGGTGAGTGTGGAACAGTCAAAATATACGAGGGAAAACTGAAAAGTTTTAAAAAACTGTCCTGAAAAAAAAAAAAAAAAAAAAAACTTAATGCGCAAAACACGCGTTTTTCGCAATTGGAGTGAGTCGCGAACAAGTCACCAAAATCACGTGTGAAAAAATTTGAAAAATTTGTCTAAGTGTTTTTCGCGATTGGAGGTGCCACTCGTGAGTAAGTCACGATGGGAGTCGCCAAACATTCTGAGTAAAACTCGCGACTAGAGCTTCCACTCGCGAAACAGTCACCAAACTGAGTCGCGACAAACCTCAAAGCCCAGATTTTTGAAAAAATTCTAAGTCTTTTTCACGACTGGGGCCTTGACCCACCAAAGAATTGCCAGAACCTTCTGTGTAAGCTCGCGACTAGAGGCACGCAACTGGATCGACTCGCGAGAGTGAGTCACCAAAACAGAGTTGCACAATTTTTGAAATTTTTGAAAATTTTCAAAACAAAATAACTTTCCAAAAACAATTAAAACACTCAAAAATCTTTTTGTATTTGATCAACATATATTTGAGCATGTGCAACACATTTAATCAAGTACAATCACATAAATGAATAAGACATTCATTGAACATAGACATGTGTGATGTGTGTGGGTACCAAAGATGAGATAGTCCTTAGTCTAATGTTAAGATTCAATGATCAATTCAACCAAGACATACACAATTAGCACGAGGATAAGTGACCAATCTCAATTATAGAAGTATGCATATATGACCTCCCACATAACTTGATAACATAATTTTGAAGCTTTTCATTTGGCTCCATACACAACATAACATTTGATCATTTTGTATCAATACATCTCATTTTGAGATTGATGCCTTAAATTTTTTATATTTTAATTTGATGAGCAAGCCTTTGGCTTTTTGGGCATCATACATTTTCATAAAAGTCGCTTTCCCTTTTTCCTAGTCAAATACTAGTATGTGCGATGGCTTTTGCAGCTCTTATCTCCTTTCATTTTGAGATTTACATTTGATGAGCTCTTTAAGCAAAAAAATAAAAATAAACAAGTGGGAAGATATATAGGCACAAGTCTATTAATGTCTCAAGATCAACAAAACCATTGACTAATCATTCATGACAAGTTTGAAGATCTATTTACAACAATCACATAGATGTCAAGATTTTTCCCATAATGATATGAGTGCATAAAGAACAAGATATGCTTGTAAATGCACAAAGCCATTTGTACGAAGGTACAAGGCAAAATATGCATGTGACAATACACAAAAATGCTGATCAAACTTTTTGGATTTTCTACTTTTTATGTGTTTTTGGATTTTTGACACAAAAGCAAGTAAAGATTGATCAAAAACAACAATGTAAGAACATTCAAAGTAAATACAAACGAACAGAAATTATCCAAACCAAACTAGAGTGATAATCAAATAGCACACAAACAATCAATGTCACATTAAATAGGAAGTATTAATGCATGGACATGTTGTAATGTTTATGCATGAGTACCTTTCTTCACCCACACGACACTTGCGTTTGGGGTGATATCCCTAAAGGATTGGGTAGGATTGTTGTGACTTTCAAACCTTCTGGTGAAGCTTGCCAAACAGGTAGTGAATGCATCAATCATCTTCATCACATCCCTCACTCCGGAAACACCTTCTTGACCTTTTGATTGCTCAGTAGTCCAATTTCTTCTATCATTTCTTGGTTGTAATACCCCAATTTTATCATCATTATTAATATTATTATTTTAGCTTTGAGAGGTGATGTGGATAAACACATAGTGTCATGATAGCATTATTTACATAGTTTTTGGATATGCTACATGTGAGGTGTAATTTTGTGGCCAAACAAAGATTACTACCCAAAGTAAGAGATGAAACAATAGACTGCACAATTAGCAATACTATGCATTTGCAGGTTTCAAGTTACAAGAAGCGCAAAAGAACAGAAAAGCATGCTTATGAGAAGTGGAAGTCTTCTGTCGTTGAATCTAATGACAAAAACAAGGCAAAAGGTTTTGAAAGCATTTCCTTCTCAGTTTTTATGCTTACACATTGCACATCATGTAGTCCAAGGACTCCAACTTAACTAATTTTATCTATTTGCATTTTCCAGTTCCTTGCAAGCGAACCAAGCAAACTCGCCTCAACTTTCCCAAGGAAGTTACAGAGACACAGGAGTTGGAGGCTATGTAAGAGGCACCAATGTTTTGTCATACTAATTTATTTTGGGTTTACTATGCTGGAAGTTCATGGGACCAAGAGATGAAGATTTAACATTTTTGGTCAATGTTACCTAAACAAGTGTTGAGCCTTGTTGGTTGGTTCATCATATTGTAATTGCAGTTTCATATGCTGCATGGATCATGAAAAAAAAAAAAAAAAATTGGCCTGCATACAATTTTGCAACAACTCATTGTACAGAAAGGCAATCATTATTGTCTATATTGAAATATCATTTCTTTAATTTCAAATGGTTTGTGTTTAATTCAATAATAACATGAAGTCTTGTAGTTGGTTTAATTTGATATTTGATATATTGGTCGATTGTTTTAGAATAACTAATAGGTATATTCGGATTAGATGTTTCTACGTATGGGAAATAGTTCTGCCTATAGTATGACTCTAGAAAAAAGAGAAGGTTGTGGAGGATTATAGTGTTTTTAGGAAGTAGGTTATGATAATGAATTTTCATGCTTATTGATTAAAGTAATTTTCTGTTTAGAGCTTACAGAAGACTAAAAATGCTTGGCTGTGTTCGGATATATTAGCAAGAGAGGTAAGTAATTATGCATAATATGCACAAGTTTTATTCTTTAGGTTCTTAGAAGTTAAAGGTTTTCAAAAGTTATATTTTAAGCTTACGTTTTCTAAAGTTTATCGAAAGCATTATTTTTACATCATTGAAAGAGAAACTTCGACTTTTAGACAATGTTTTAAAGTGAAACTTCAAATTTTAAATAACGTTTTGAATGTCTAAATCTCATTTAAAAGATGATTTCTAAACTAAGCTATTTTCCGAAAATAATTGAGTTTCAAAGTAAGTTTTCTAAAAAGTTTCTTTTTCTTATGATTTCAAAGTCATATTCTTATTTTTCAAATGGTATTTAAGTCGTTTTTTTTAGCAAATTGGGTTTTCAAACTTACTCAAGAATTGTAAAAATATTTATATGAACTCTTCAGTTCTTATTCATTCCCTAAGAGAGTCAAGCATCCTTTGATTTATGTTCAATTCGATATTATGATATTCGCTATGCCTTTATATTTGGAATAATTGTTAATATTAAGAAAATTATTCTATTTTGTATATATTTTGTTTTGTGATATGTGACTCAAAATAAGTATTTTTAGAATTGATCAGATATATGTGTAAATCCGCTCACAAGATTGTATGTGAGAATATGTGTTGATCCCTCACCAGCAGGGGTTAGATGTTGGTATCCGCTCACAGGATTGTATGTGAAAATATGTGATGTGTATATGTGACATTGTGCTCTGATCAATTATATGTATGTGTTTTCTAATGATTTTAAGATGTGATTATATATGTGTTAAGTGATTTATTATATGTTTTGGAATAATTATTTTTGATATTATTGAATGAGTTTGTGAAAAATCAAAATACTCGTGCTTTGCTTAACTCTATTCTGTTGTGTATTCTGTATAATTACTTACTAGATGTGTGGCTCACCCCATTAATTACTGTTTTCAGATTAAAGTGTAGTTGGGAATATAGAACCTTTGGATCGCTTTGTAAGGTGCAAGGTAGAGCGTGGAAGTTGTAGGCGACTTCAGTATTACTTGAAGACTTATAGAATTTAATTACCTTTATTTTGTAATTCATGTTTTATATAGTGGAGATTATTTCCAATTTGTGGAGTTCAGATTTTTGTAAGAGGTTATTTTTTTTAAGAGCTTTGTTTCTTTGGAGTTTTAATTTATTTTGGATTAATTATGCTTATTGAGTTATGTAAGATTAGCAAGTTAGTCATGCATCTAAATTCATGTTCCATGGATTTGGGTCGTGACATTGGTCCTCTTGACCTTTGAGTACTTGCATTCTTTAATGCTTTAAGCTTATGACAATTTGGCCTGGTGTGTCCTTGAATTCCACAATAATGGCAGAAATGTTGAGTTCTCGAACCTCTTTATGACTTTGGGAGTGATTTTCCTTTACCCTTAGGTTTGACCACTGATTGGTTAGGAGGCTTAGTCAAAAACCGTTGGTCAATCACATTCCGCTTCTTCTCCACTTTCACTTTCTCACTTGTGGTGATTGCCACCATTGGTTCTTTAGCTTTCACAAACTTCATATCCTTGGACACTTTGACACTCAAACTGCTCTCTCCGGTGTATCCTAATCCGCTTTTGTCGGAGAAAGGTTTTTGATGAGCAAGCACTTCATCAAGCTTCTTGGAGGAAACCCGCTCTACCTTAGCATTAGCTTGAATCACCTCAAGCTCAAGGAATTTGATCTTTGAATATGCTTCAGTTAACTCTCCATTCAGTTTCTTGACTTCACACTTAGTCTCCTTGTATCGGACTAAAAAACTCTTGTAGTCTTGCTCTACTCTCTTCATTTTCTTAATGGCTGCTTTAGCCACTTTTGCATATTCACCTGTCTTCTCAAGGAGGGAATTGTAGGTCTCTTGCAGTCCTACTATTCTTTCATCTTCCTCATCATCGGATTCCTCTACTATCCCCATTGACTCAAATTTAGTGTGCTCACTAAGCTCTTCCACTAGCACTCTCAAATCATCCAAAGATTCCACGGGAGCAATGGTCATGAATGCAGAGAAGTTTCCCTCTCCATCACAGCTTTCATCTGAATCTGAATTAGAGGAGTCGGTGTCACTAAGAGTAGTGGCATACACTTTACCCTTCCCTCTCAAATAGTTCGGACACTCCTTCTTGAGATGTCCATGACCGTTGCATTCATAACACGTGATTGCTTGAGAAGATTGAGAATCCTTCCCATCTTTCTTCTTGAAATCCTTTTTCTCCTTCCAGGAATTTGGGAATTTTCCTTTCTCAGCAAACTTTCCATTCTTTTTGAACTTCAAGAACTTTCGAAAGTTCTTCACAAGATATGCAACATCCTTTTCAACTTCATCCTCATCCGATGAGTCTTGAGCATCCATTCTCTCATTGATTGTCTTTAGAGCAAGTGATTTGCTCTTCCTTTGTGATGGTAGAGAAAGCTTATAGGTCTGAAGTGAGCCAATAAGTTCTTGAACTTTGATGTCATCAAGGTCCTTGCTCTCTTCAATAGCAGTAACCTTTGCACGGAAACTTTCCGGTAGTGATCGTAATATTTTTCTTACAATCTTGGAGTCATCAGTCTTTTCCCCCAAGTTAAACTTCCCAATTACCACCTCATTCAACTTCCCGTAAAATGAGTCGAATGACTCGTCTTCACTCATTTTCAGCTCTTCGAAGCGTGTGGTAAGCATTTGCAACTTGGTGTCTTTCACCTTTTTGGTTCCCTCATAAGTTGTTTCCAAAATTTGTCACGCCTCCTTGGCAATTGTAACATGGGAAACCTTGTGAAACTCATATGGAGAAACACCACAGAAAATAACATTTAGTGCTTTGCTATTAGCGTTAGCTGCCGCGAGGACTGCCTTATCCCATTCGGATTTGGTGGCCTCCGGCCTAGTCCATCCTATATCTACAGCATCTCACACACTTTCATCAATAGAACATAGGAATGCCCTCATTCAGACTTTCCAAAATGCATAGTTGCTTCCATTAAAATATGGTGGAGCATTGAAAGATTGAGATCGATCCATCTCAATAGGGTCAAGGATTGCACTCAGGTATTTAAACCACAACAAGTGCACCCGCTCTGATACCAATTGAAAGTTCAAATAGTGTGTAAAACACCAATGAACGTTTAGACCCCCAATTTACAAATTACCAACACAAGCTTATAATTAAACAATATATGTGCGGAATATGAATATAAGCTAAAACAAAATTGGTAAAACAATCTAAACCGAAATTAACCATAACCACAGCAGTAATTAAAAGGCAAAGATTAAGGGAAGAAGGATGCAAACACAAAGATAACACAGCGATATGTTATCGAAGAGGAAACTGAAGTACTCAGTGAAAAACCTCTCCGCCACTCGCCAAGCGGTCAATAATCCACTAGAGAATAAAGTTGGGATACATGAATAGCAGAAAACCCTCCAAGCCTAATCTACCCAATGCACCTAAGCCCTCCAAGCTTCTTGCTCCAACAGTGTTACGTCGAACTTTGTCTTCTCTAGCTTACCGGATCTCGCAATAGCCTATTGCATCAACCAAAATGAATTGGTCCCTTCTGAACTGCTTCCCAAGCACCAAAATACCTTCTCACTAATATGGGTACGGTGAGATAAGGATTTGGCTAATGTGCCTCTCAAGGATATATCAATGGAGAGGGTGAGAGTAGAGGAATTTGGAGAATTAAAGGATGAAGATTGTAGATGAGTCAATCTTGTTTTTCTCCAGGGTTTCTCTCTCAAAATTCTCTCTGGAAGCTCTTTACATTTCATGGGTATAAGAGTATTTATAGTAGGGTGTATGAGGAATGCAAAAGGTCAGGTTTCTAACAAACAGGGCATTCTGGCGACTCGGCGTTTGAGTCGCGAGCTAACTGCTTGGCCAGACTGGAAGTTTTGTCCTGTAGTGCAATAGCTGGCGTGACCCTTCAACTTCCCTTGCATGCTTCACACATGTTCCATTCTGGTGACTTGCCAATCGCGAATTAGTCACGAGATCCAGTCGCGAGACTCTTTTGAATTGCACACTTTTGAGATTTCTTCACACTCTCTCACACACTACCCTTACATAATTCCCACCGAAATACAGGGTATCTAATTGCTAAATTACAAGCAAATTTGGCACGGAATAAAGCCAACACATGATTGAATAAATTCAACCTTACACAAAACCACCAAGGTAGAAAAGGAGCTTCGACAAACTTTGAAAGGCGATTTAGTGAAGTTTTTGAAAAAGAACTTAGATGTCTTTTCGTGGAGCAATGAGGACATGTCAGGGATCAACAGACAAGTAATTGAACACAGTCTCAACGTCGACCCAACAAAGAAGACTGTTCAACAGAAGAGGCGAGTATTCGCCCTAGAGCAGAATTGAGCAATCATGGAAGAGGTGGATAAGCTTTTAATTGCTGGATTCATTCGAAAGGTCTACTATCCAAAATGACTTGCCAATGTTGTTATGGTAAAAAAGTCCAATGGAAAATGGAGAATGTGTGTAGACTTCACCGACTTGAACAATGCATGTCCCAAAGATAGTTTTCCCCTTCCTAGAATTGATCAGCTTGTTAATTCAACAGCTGGCCATGAACTACTAACCTTCATGGATGTTTTTTCAAGTTATAACCAAATCCGAATGAAGGAAGAAGATTAGGAGAAAACTGCATTCGTCACTAGCCAAGGCCTATATTGCTACAAAGTCATGTCGTTCGAATTGAAGAACGCAAGTGCCACCTATCAAAGATTGGTAAATCAGATGTTTAGCAAGCAGATAGAGAGGAATATGGAAGTCTATGTAGACGATATACTCGTGAAAAGCAGGGAAGCTGAAACCCATCTTGCAGACATTTAAGAGGTGTTCGATACTTTGATAAGGTATAGAATGAAGCTTAACCTTGCAAAGTGCCTTTTTAGAGTCTCATCAGGAAAATTCCTAGGCTTCATGGTATCTCAGCGAGGAATTAAGGTGAACCCATAGAAGGTCAGAGCCATACTTGACATGGTTTCTCCCAAGACAGTTAAGGAGGTGCAAAGACTGACGGGGCGGGTAGCAACATTAAACAAGTTTGTCTCAAAGGCCCCTGACAAGTGCCTCCCCTTCTTTAAAGTTCTTAAGCAAGCTTTTCAGTGGACGGACAAGCGTGAGGCAGCCTTTCAAAACCTCTAGGAGTATCTGGCCAAGCCCCCATTATTGAGCCCATTACTAGAAGGAGAAGATATGTTTTTATACTTAGCTGTATCATAAACAACTGTCAGTTCAGTGTTGATCCGTGAAGAATCCAAGATACAACGGCCAGTGTATTACACAAGTAAGGCTTTTCAAGGTGCCGAAGCAAAGTACCCACGCATGGAGAATATGGCTTTCTCATTAATCGTGGCTTCGAGAAAGCTCCGTCCATACTTCCAAGCCCATATCATCATAGTTATGACAGACCAACCAATCCGAAAAGCAATGAGCAAACCAAATGCTACAGGTCGTATGATCTAATGAGCAGTTGAGCTAAGCCAGTTTGACATTGAGTACAGGCCAAGAACAGCAATCAAAGCTCAAGCTCAAGCGGATTTCATTGCAAAATTCACTCTTCCAGACCCTGATCAGGAAGCAGAGTACTGGACAGTTGGCTCAGATGGCTCGTCTATTACAGGACTCGGAGGCGTTGGTATCATAATGACGTCACCCGAGAAGGACGTCCTTAAGTATGGGATTCAACTCCAATTTCCAGCAACAAGCAGTGAGGTATAGAGTATGAGGCAGTCCTTGCCAGCTTAAGGATTGCAAGAGCCTTGGGAATCAAGAATTTGAGATTGAGGACTGATTATAAGCTGATTGTTGGGTAAGTAACCAACGAATATGAAGCAAAGGAAGAAAGAATGAAGAAATACCTACAGCTGATAAATCAGCTCATTGGCGAATTTGATGACATCAAACTTGAGATAATCCCAAGGAAAGAAAACTTAGCTGCTGACGAGATTGCTTAATTTGCATCAAGTGAAGACGCTTCAGCAACGACAGGCTTGCTCATAGAGGTCCAAACAATCCCCAGTATTGACGAACTGTAGGCCCTTTTGATTTAGCGACCAAATAACTAGATGGAACCGATCCTATCCTACATCAGAGACGGCCAACTCCCATCTGACTCGTTAGAAGTGAAGAAGGTCAAAGTCCAAGCAGCAGGGTTCACTGTTTTGAATGGAGAACTCTACAAAAGAGGATTCTCGATGCCATACCTAAAATGCTTGACCCCCTGAAGAAGCGACATATGTGCTACAAGAAATACACGAAGGTGTATGTGGTAACCATTCCGGACCTCGATCTTTGGTGGGAAAGACGGTTAGGGTAGGCTACTTTTGGCCAACTATGCAAAAGGATGCAGCTAAACTTGTGAAGAAATGCGATAAGTGTTAGCAATTCAGCAACGTGTAGCATATACCTAGGAAATTACTGACGAGCATCTCCTCACCGTGGCCATTTTCCACATGGGGTATAGACATCGTCGGTCCACTCCCTTTGGGAAAGAGACAAGTGAAGTTTTTGCTCGTAGCCATTGATTACTTCACCAAATGGGTCGAAACAGAACCACTAGCAGTAATCACAAAAGACAAGATACAGACTTTTGTTTGGAAGAACATTGTCTGTAGGTTTGGGATCCCTAGGACGATCATATCTGATAATGGTCGACAGTTTGATAATCGAAAATTCAAGGAGTTTTGCTCAAAGCTAGGGATACAAAACCACTATTCGTCACCTGGGCACCCACAAGCTAATGGGCAAACAGAAGTAACAAATCATACTTTGTTTAAACTCATCAAAGCAGGACTTGAGAGGGCAAAAGGTGCATGGCCTGAAGAATTACTTGGGGTATTATGGGCTTACAAGACAACAACAAGAACACCAACAAGAGAAACTCCATTTAAGTTGGCCTTTCGCACTGAAGCAGTTATTCCAGCTGAGGTAGGAGTCTCCAGTCTTAGGCGAGCTCATTACGACAAAGGTACAAACAATGATGAACTGAGACTTAGCTTGGATTGTTTGGCTAAAGTCAGAGATGAGGCAGCCTTGAGAATGGCTTGGTATCAGCAAAAAATGCAAAAGTACTATAATCAAAGGGTAAAGCTTAAAAGGTTCAACCTCGACAACATGGTGTTGCGGAAAGTCTCACAAGCTACTAGGGATTCAACACAAGGGAAATTGGGGCCTACTTAGGAAGGCCCATACAAGGTCGTCTGTTACTCCCGACGAGGAAGCTATTACTTAAAGGATTTGGACGGCAATCCACTTCCTCATCCTTGGAACGTGGAACATCTCAAGAAGTACTATCAATAAAAGCTATTGCCTGGTCTAATAAGCTCTATTTGTAAGAGCACCTCGCCTAACGACGCATCAGATAAGCGAGATTTCATTGTTTTTTCTAAGCATTTCTTTTCCTTCAAGTATTTTGATAAAGCTATTTTCAGTTTGCTATTTCCTTGTAATTCCCTCGTATATGAGGAATGCATGAAATAATAAGGCTCGTTCAGCCATCCTTTTTTTTCAAAAAAGTTTGACAGAGTGTCAAAGCTAAGTTCATTGACGAAAAGGAAGTACCCGAAATCTAACAACAAGTTCAAATCACAAACGTGATAAGAACCCAAATGGTAAAAGCTCGAATGACGAGTTCAAATCATAAATGTGGTAAAAACTCAAAAGATGAGTTAAAATCACAAAATATGGTAAAAACTCAAAATGACAAGTTAAAATCATAAATGTAGTGAAAACTCAAAAAATGAGTTAAAATCACAAAATATTATAAAAACTGTTCGCGAAAAATAATTTGCAAGCGCACAGAATCGTAACAAGTAGTAAAGTGTTTTTAGAAAACGAATGTCGAACCCACAGAGATTAACTATGTTATTGAATACCGAAATTTACTAAATTAATTACTATTTGGAAAATCGAAAATAAAAGGGACGTTCAACTATCTAAATTAAATTAAACTATTTAATAAAAATAAATATAGCAAAGCATAAAAATCTAAAAGTGTAAAGAAGAAAATATGATATAATGGATCTAGAGCGGTTGATTTCACCTAACAAATCCCGCACAATTTATTATTCCTAATTATTAAATTCTAATGATCTCCCGTTGATGATTAAAAATTCTTTAAGTATTCAATATCTTCTCTCGAATAATATCAAAAATGTCTTCAACTAACAATTCCATATCTCTATGCGAATTTAATTAATTGGAGACTCATTATGTACTTTGAATTTTCTTGAAAAATCACACTAATCGCGGTAAAGCATCTCTACTTTCGCTCAACTAATGGTGTTTAATTCTAGAACTAAAATAACAAATCACCTCTTAGTCTCATTGTCATTCAATTGATCAAATAATAATTCGTAAAAAAAAATTATTAAGCATTAAGAATAAGAATTAAACACTTAATCAAGGAAATATTAAAAATAAAATAACTTAGAAAATAAACTGTGTGTTCATTGCTAGACTACATCAATGCTCTAGAAAATAAAATTTAGTTCATAATAAAATTGAAAAGAAAACAAATAAAACTTATGTCTTTCATCTGAATTGGTTGATCAACATGAAGCTCTCGCCTTTGTCCTCAGATCCTCCTCTTCAGAAAGACTCCCAAAAAAATACTTCAATGTGGCACCCTCTTTTCCTCTTAGGTTTCCTGCCCTCTCTTTTTTCCCTAAAGAGCCTTTAAATAGGTCAAGGAATCCTATTCCCGTTTGGAGAAAATCCCAGATTTTTAGGCTTCACTTAACCGATGATTTTGCCCCATTTAACTTCAGAATTCGGGCTTTTGGTAAACTAAAGTTGTAGCCCTTTAAGTTAACTTTCCATCTGCAGCTTGAATCACCTTGATTGGACGTCTGAGCCCAAAGTTATGCCAAAATTACTAACTGATGTGCAGGCTGGAATCCTAATCCGAATTGGACTTGGATTTGGTGCAAACTTCCTTTGATTCCTTGCTCCAGTTGGACTTAAATTAAATTGGGTTGGTCTTCTCTTGAATTCATGCCTGGCTGGATGTAAGTTGATTTGATTCAATTGACCTAGCCCCACTTTGCATGTAAAGCCCTTGTATTAATCTGAAATCTTCTCATTCCTTCAAAGCACAAATGAATGGACAAATATAAATAAAAATCAAATCAAATCAAAAGAAATAAAGGAAAACTAACAAATTTAATAAGTAAGAGGATAATAAAAATCATGTAAAAATTACACTTATCAAAAACTCAAAATGACGAGTTAAAAATCATAAATGTGGTGAAAACTCAAAAGATGAGTTAAAATCACAAAATAGGGTAAAAACTCAAAATGATGAGTAAAAATCATATACGTAGTAATGACTCTAACAATGAGCTGAAATCACAGAACATGATGAAAACTCAAATGACGAGTTAAAATCTTAAGCAAGGTAATAAAAAAGCAAGCATGAATCATAAGTAGAAGAACTTCAAAGTTCAAAACAAGATGAATGCATTGTTTCTAAAATAAAAGCCTCAAAATAGGAGGCACCCATTGTTTCTCGAACAAAAGCCTTAAAACAGGAGGCACCCATTGTTTCTAAATTAAAAGCCTCGAAACAAGAGGCATCCATTGTCTTTAAAATAAAACAAAATAAAGTTATTTAAATATTTTACTTCAAGGAGCACTGACGATCTCCTCAACATGGCCGGCATCCGTTTGAGCCTTGTCAGTAACTCCTCCTACAACAACGCCCTCTCATTCAACAGCATCAATAGCTTCAACAATGGTTTCACCTTCCTTCTCATTGGCCTCATCAGCAAGGATCTCAGTATCAATAGCTTCAAAGTCCAGATTTGCAAAATCCGCTACATGGCTATGGTGCTTCATCATCCACCTACGGAGAAGCTCGAAGCCCGAAGCTGTTGAAATATTGCTCGAACTGAATGTCGGAGAAGCGGTTAGACTCCAGGAACCTGGCAATCACTTTCTCACGTTCCTCGTCCGTTTTTAGGAGGGCAGCTTGAACTTCTTTGTCTTTCTGAATTACGAGCTTCTTCTCAACCTTCAGCACTTCCTTTAGTTCCTTCACCTTCTCCTTAGCCTTCGTCGATTGGTCCATAGTTTCGATCAGATCCTTCCTCAAGTTTGAGTTCTCGGCCTCAATGGAATCAACCTTAGAGTTGGCCACTACTACCTTCTCCTCCCTGTTCAAGTAGTCCGTCGTCAAACGAAGGGACTCACCAAGAACCTGAAAAACGAAAGAAGGGTTAGCAATTTTTAGCAGGTGTAAGTACTCGACGAGCAATAAAAGAATAGTTGAGTAAAATACTTGCACCAATTTACGAATGTGGCAGCTGACCAGTTCATAAGAAAGGATAGACAAGAGGCCTTTTAGTTTGTCGTCAGTAATGACGTTTTGAGCTCGTCCAAGGGCAGTAGTAGGGTCCTCCCAAACACTCTTACCAATTTTAGCCTTCCCTTTGGAGCGTATGGTTGGAGGACTGAAGGTCATCATTTCAAGAGAAGGTGTGGGAGAAGACGGAGTACTGAAAAGAGATAGGGGGTAAGAGTCTCGTCCTTTACTTCATCAAGCTTACGCTTCTTCGATCCAGGGGTCAAATGAGACAAAGGTTCGTTCTTCAAATTCTTCACACGAGCATAATTGTCTTTGCTATATCTGGTGGCCATTTCTGCAAGAAAGGAGATTAGAAAGATGAGATTCTATAAAGGAGTAGGAAATGAGAAAGAATAGAGAGTTGAGACCTACTTTTCTCTTCCTGGGCAATTTTCTTCAAAACGAATGCAAAAGGCTCGGGTCCAAGGCAACACTCGTACAAACGACAAGGATCAACCAGCTCGTCAAAGCCGTCGATGGTGAGGACAAACTCAAGGGTAGCTTTAATTCGTCCTTGATAATGTTCCTCCAACAAGGGACGATCAGAAGCTGTAGAAAAAAATATGTGTATATATATATATATATATCAGAGAACAGTAAGGTTAAAACATCTAGTTTAATGAAAAGGAAGAGAGACGCACCAAGAGAAGGGATTTCCCATTTCCGTAGCAACCACGGGACCTCACCCATAGGTCGTTAGACATGGTTTCCCATCCAGATCCAGAAATGAAGAAATATCATGACTTCTAGTCACGAAAGGAGGTAGGAAAGCTACGGACGATCCTAGATTCCCTATTCCAAGGTAGAAGTTCAAAATACCAATAGTGGGTGGAAGGCTTCAGACGGTATAAGTAAAGAAATTCATTTAGGGTAATTATGTCCCCATCATGGACAGATACCCAGATCGACATACAGCCAATAATCGTCCTCCATACATTACGGACGAGCTGGCCAAGTGCAACGTTGAGAACAGAAAGAAGTTGCATAAAAAAGGGATGAACAGGAAAACGAAGGCCACATGAAAAAAGTAGTTTCGTAAAAACTCACTTTGCCATGGGCAAAGGTACATGCTTTTTCGTTAGGACGGGGTAATCTTATAGTAACTCCTTCAGGGAATTGAAACCTCTTATGAATAGATTTCAAATGCCTCAACTCTAAAAAGCAAGACATTCAGAGAGCATGAAAAGGGATTGAAGACGAGGAAGTTTTTGAAGAAGAGGAGGGTTTTGAAGATGATGGGGGGTTTTGACACTACAATCTCGAAATCCTTATCAGTAGACTCACCACTTGACGACAAGCCAGTTTCTAGTTCACTAGACCTAACATCGCTATCTCTATACTCTATAGTAGTCATCTCTAGATGATAAATGATTAAAGAACGACGAATCAAAGGGTAAAGGCTAATCAAAACAGGCCTAAAAGCCCCACAATCTCGAGGTACAAATAAAACAACGTGGGGACGACGCCCACCAGAGGACTTAAGAAATACTCCTAGCCTAGCAAAGAAGAACGAAATAGAGGGAGCTTCCTTCTTAATGAAAGCAAAATCAACCATTAAGAGAGGAAAAGGAGTCTTACCGTACAGAAAGGTGCAGGAGCTTTTCTTTAGTTTTAGACTCCAAGCCTAATGTATAACGAAGAAGAAGAAGAAGAATATGAGAAGGTTTTTTGCTAAAAAAGGAAGTGAATTCAATGTGTGGGAAACTTAAGGAAAACACATACGTATGGCCAACAAAAACAAGGAACGTGGCAATTAGCTGACAGAGATGTCGCCCCATAATAAATATGATGGGACGAGAATCTCGGGGCACGAACAAGGCGATCCACCCAAGACGGACTTTCCATATTCCTTAGCTCGTCCAAACAATAGACGACAAAGGAATAAAGGGGGAAATTGACGAGTAGCATATAAATGGTCGTCTATTACTTGCAAACCGTCGACTACAATGACGAGTAAGAGTATGGACGAGCGTAAGTTCATTAATTCCAGGCAGCAATCAATGATCAAGCAATGAATAGCACGAAACCGTTACCCTCGTCCAATAATACAGAATTAAGGACCAGTTACGAATAGAAAACGTGGGAGTTAATTTGTAATCATTGAGCATTAATTACTCCAGCTGCAACATAACGATATACTGAGTATTAACTCAGCTTAAGGCTATATAAAGCCAAGAAAGACAGGTAAAAAGGGATGAACACACAATTGCTATACAAATTACAGATTTTCCAAAGAGAACAAGCTAACTTAAGCATCGGAGGGTCCTTGGCAGACCCCAAACCAATGCCCTTATCTGTTGAGAACTTTCTATGACACAGGATTTTCAAGTTATCCATCATAGTGACGAGGGACATACTAACGAGGCGAATTCCTGCTTCATAAGAAAAGTAGTGATACGGGATGTGGGGGGATAGGAGTATTCATATTCAGACCAATACGCTTAACACGAATGCCATAACTGGATAGAGCATTTTTTGTATTCTATTTAAGTTAAATTACAAATTATATCCTCTAATTTTGTCTAAAATGTAATTAAGTCGTAAAACTTTTGATTTATTCCATTACTATCTGTCAAAATTGCACAAATTTCCAATTAGTGAGTAACCCTTTGCACAGATCTTAATACGTGACTAACTCCAGCAACTTGAATGATGTTGTTGGTTGCAAAGTTATTCACTTCATCAACAATGAAGATCTAGAAGCACTTGGTTACAAAACCCTATGGCGTACAAATGTAGTAACTTTTCACAGAGAAAATAAATCTCTAGGTCTTTGTATCCGTGACTTGATGGCTTTTAAAATAAGCCTTTTATATGTCTAGGGTTGTGAGAAAAAAAAAAAAAAAAAAAAAAAAAAACCCTAAACAAATACATAACCCTAGGCCGAAATTCAGATTTGGAAAACTGAAAATCGTAGTTCTCGATAAATCGAGCTTCTGCTGAGCTATCTATTGAGTTTCACATTAAATCTCAATAGTAGGCATCTGTCGAGCTATCTGTCAAGACTTAATGAATAACTTTTCTTCACTTGTTTCTTGGACCAATCTTCATGTCTTTTAATACGAACACTTAATATGCTTGAACAACATATTTCTTGAAGTATTAAACTCATCTTAGATCTATCAAATTATAAGTAAAGTACATTTTGTTAAAGGATTAGCCAATTACATACAATATGACCCTAACAAAGGGAGACAAAAAATCCAACAGACCTAATGCCCTATTTGGATGACAAGAAAAACGTAGAAAAACTATATGAGAGAGAGAGAGATAGAGATCGCTTAGGTCATCGAGATTGTCGACACACAAAGCTCTCTAATGTGTAAAGGAGCCTACTTTTTGGTCTTTTGGGCTTGAATTTCATGTGGACATCATTGTGATCATTCAACTCAAAAACCATAAACAATAACACATAAAAACAGAGATACTCATAAGCATACAAGTGCAAAGAAAGCGAAGAGGGAATGAAATCCAAGGAAAAGTAGTGATACGGGATGTGGGGGGCTAGGACAATAGGAGTATTCATATTCAGACCAATATGCTTGACACAAATGCCATAACCCGATAGAGCATTTTTCCTATTCTATTTAAGTTAAATTACAAATTATATCCTCTAATTTTGTCTAAAATGTGATTAAGTCATATAACTTTTGATTTATTTCATTACTATCTGTCAAAATTGCCTTGTGTAATTGTATGTTATTAACTCTTCAATAATAACTTAATCATTGATCACCTTTAAACTTTGCAAGGTTAAAAAAAAAAAAAAAAACATAATCCAACCACAGATATTTCAAAATACATCCAATAAAAATTTTCAAGTGATGTTGTTACATTGTCAAAAGTTATACTAAATATAATCTGAACTCAATCCATAGCTGATATCTTCAAAATTGGATTTACAATCTAATATTTTAACCAATACAGAATATGGGGATTATTTTTACTTGTTACTTGCTTTAAGAAAAAAAATTTATAAATTGTACCAATCAGTATAATATAAATTCTAAAATGTTTTTTTATTTTTTATTTTTTTGGAGAAACAAACACACACAAGGGAGAGGGAAAGGGGAAAAACGTTTTTTTTTTTTTTAATTCCACTAGTATTGGGTAAGATCTTAAACTTACCTCTTCAATACTATGTTTGGGTGTTCATGAAATAATAGATTGGGTAGATCATACATTAATGAATTGGAATTATTATGGTGAATTTTTTTTAATGTGTTTGAAAGTTTATATAAATAGTAGCAATGAACGAAATATATAAGTTACATTAAAGAAATCAGTGTCTCCCTCGCGCAAAAACATGGGAATAAATCTCTCTCTCTCTCTCTCTCGGGTTAAGATTAAGACTTGAATTGTAATGGGTCAGTTTTTTTTTTTTTTTTTTTTTTTTTTTTTTTTTTTTTTTTGTCCATTTGTAAATTCATTTTTGTAATTTTTTAATAAAAAAATGTTACGTCATTAAAAAAATAACAGGTCATTATTTCATTAGCCACGTAAACAACACTACTAACGAAAGTTAACAGAATGACTTATATTGCTCATTCTGAAAACTTGAGGGACCAATTGCGCAAACAGAGTAAACTTGAGAGACCAAAAATGTAGTTTCACATTTTTTTTTAATGTATTTGAAGTTCCCCACACTCAATTTATATATTTTTAGTGTAATGTTATTACTTTTATTTTATTTTATTATAATGTAATAGTTATAACGAGGAAGAGGAGTTTGAACCCTAAAAATCATGAACACATTAGAATGTGCCAATTAGTTGAACTGCAAGGCTCTTGGCTAGAATGTTATTACTTCAATGGGTAATTCTATGGCACCCCTCCTTTTTTTGGGGGGATACAGTGCCAGCTAGTAGGCAACTTGCCGTACCAGTTACAAAAATATGACATTTAACGATTCCATACTCACATTGTGCAATACCAACATTACATGTGACTATACTTTTGTCATATTTGTTAGTTTTCTTTTTTTTTTTCTCACATTTGATGGTTTCATTATCACATTAAGTAGTACCAATATCACATTTGATTGTAGTTTTGTTACATTTAGTGGTATGTTAATTTTTTTCTCACCTTTGACATTTCCATTGTCACATTGGGCAGTACCAACATCACATGTGGCTGTACTTTTGTCACATTTTGTGGTTCCCTTATTTTTTTCACACATTTGATGGTTCCATTGTCACATTAGGCGAAACCAACATCACATCTTACTGTAATTTTGTCACATTCGGTGGTATTCTAATTTTTTTCTTTCACTTGATGGTTTCATCCTCACATTGGGCAGTACCAACATCCCATGTGACTATACTTTTGTAACATTTCGTGGTTCCCTTTTTTATTCTCAAATTTGATGGTTTTATTGTCACATTAGTCAGTACCAACATCACATCTGATTGTAATTTTTTCACATTTAGTGGTACTCAAAATTTTTTTTCTTACATTTGATAATTCCATTGTCACATTGGGCGGTACCAACATCACATGTCAACAATAGAAGCCAAGGTTGGACATTAAAATAACAATTAATAAAGGAGAGAGAGAGAGAGAGAGAGAGAGAGAGAATTAACAACTCATATACACCAAAATACTTGTTCTTATAAATTAGGGGTGTTTAAACCAACCCATCAATCGACCCACCTGGCTAACCTGGCCGATCCGATCACCAACGGCGGGTCGCCGACCCCAGAACCCGAGACCAACGTTGGTTGACGGGTCTGAACATGAAAAAAAAAAAAAAAAAAAAAAAAAAACCAACCCGACCGTATTACACCAGAAAAAGTCATCGTTTTCCAATGATGGGAGCATTTTGCCGGTGGTTTTAATCCAATCAGTCGAGAAATGGCCTGATCTCTTCGAGATCCGGTGAGATCTAGTCAAGATTCGGCTAGATCTCGTCAAGATCCGGCTAGATCTCGACATATCTGGCCCAATTTGGTATAGATCCGGTGGATTTCAGCAGATTCTGGTATAGTTTTGCAAATTTCAACCCCGACCGAGAACCGACCGATCTCCAGGAAGGTCTGACCACCCGAACCGACCCCTTTTACCAATTGGCGGCGGGTCCAAAAATGGTAGACCCGAAGTTATCGAGTCGGTTCCAGATTGGGAACAAACCTAACCCGGACAGGCTTGTTATAAATTGAAAATATGAAAAAAGAAAACAAGCGAAAGTAAGACCAGTGGTCCGGAAACTCCTAACATAGTAATAGGAGTTTTTTTTTTTTTTTGAGTAAAATATAATAGGAGTTTTGAGTCTTCGACTTAAAACAGAAGGCCATAACAAAATGAAACTGGTAACATAAGTAATAGGAAAGTCTTCATCTTAAAACAGAAGACCATTCCAAACCTTACTAATAAAAAACCAACCATGTACCCATTACCCCTAGTCCTACACAAAATCATTTTTATTGATGTAGTGAACAGCTGCCACTGAAAGCGCTGTCAAGAATTTTTTCAAGCCATTTTTCCAGCACCAGTTTCAGCCTCAACAGAAGCCAATGAGTTTTTGTAGTCCAATGACTCATCATTTTATATGTCCTACCACCTCTTCACTAGCAATTTGATGTCCTCCCTGTCCATGTTCTCTTCCTCACCAGTGTACCTCCATGGCTTAGAGCCCTAAAAAAAAAAAATTCAAAATATACTCCATTAGTATTACATATCAAGCAAAAAATGTTCAGATTTTATTGAACTTGAGATTGTTACCATGAACAAATTAAAATGGATATTCACAGCAACACAATAATGAACAACTTTGACTTTTTTAAATTTAATATTCTCAGGTGGCATCATAACATGGCCAACACAAGGTTGTAAACTTGGGAGATTGACTTGTAAATATCATTGAAGAACATGTTCAAAACGTCCAGAAAGAATCATAAAAATTTTGAGTATGATATAGGTTACTAATATTATACACCACAAATTAAAGAAAACAAACTCAGAGATTTATGTGCTTCATTTTTGTAAGCCAATGATCCACATCCACAACCTATTAATCCAATGGCTAGAAAGTATAGTTTGATATGAATCTATCAAATCAAGCCACGTCCCCAAAATGGGTCACACACAAATTTTTCTAGTTGTCCCAAAATTTTGAGATCCATTTATGGATCTTGTGAAGCCAATCAAATTGGCCACAGAGATTTTTTATGTGGTATTTTTTCTAATGACCAAAATAACTATGGGAAATAATATATAACTGCTCAGCAAAAGTGGTAGCATTGGTAACTTGGAGGGTATCAAGGAGATCATGGTATGTGGATAGATAAGGCTCATACACAAAGAAACCAACATTGAAGTAGAGGGGAGGCTTGGGGCCATGCTTAGCAGGCCAGTTGACTTTGTCGCTTACAATAGTCAATCTTGTGTTGTGGAGTGCTGCTCCAAGTTTTCTCACAAAAACAGTCCATAACAGCATAGAACTGGTTGTCTGGTGAGTAGACATGATCAATGTTTTCAAACACTTGAATGTCTCCATCAAACATAAGTACAATTTACAACACTGTCGAAATCATGCAGTTTGGTAACAAAAACATGTTAATAAGGGTGTGTTTAGATACTGCTTATTGCTGAAAACTGAAAACACTGTAGCCAAATAATTTTTAAATGTGTGAATAGTATCATGGGACCCATTTTTGAAGTTGTTTTTGCTGAAAAAAGTATTTACGAGTCTCGTAAACAGTGTACGGGACCTACTGAAAAACGTGGGATGTAGCTGAAACGTGGGACGCAGTTCTATCCAAACATACACTAAATCATATAATTGAATCAAAAAGAGATTATATTTTATATCTTTAAAAAAATTAGAAGTATATATTGTACCAATTATGTACAAATATTTAATAGGTATAGGATAGATTACTGAAATTTCTTTAAAGATAAAGAATAACCTTAGACTAGACCAGGGAAATTTATAAACTATGAGAGCTTTGTATGGTTAAAAATATAGAAAAGTTTAAGGCTCCATTTTAAAAGGAAAATCGGGATTCAAGGGACCGAGTGGAATTGATTTTTTTTTGGAAGAAAGATACACACTTTTTCTAGAAATTATAACATTTTCAGACCACATTATTTGTCCATCATTTTACTAAAAGACTTCCACCTATTTAAAATTAATGAGTTAAAAAAAAAAACTATTGACTTAACAATTTTAAATAGATAAGAATCTTTTTAGAGAATTTCTTTGCTATTTCATAACAGCAGTCAAACTAGGCGTTATTTGCCACCGAACATACCCTTAATTCAAAATTACCAAAATACCCTCACATGCAATTTTTTGAGGTACCACGTGTCAGAAGCCCACAAACACAGTTTCCAAAAATATATATATATTTATTATATATATATATATATATATCTCTCTCTCTTGTCACTCACAGAAAGCAAACTACGTGTAAAACTGGGTTTGATTGGAGTAATTGACAACACAGTAGGACATGGCAAACTGGGTTTGATTCTCAGGTGGATACACAGGCACAATTTCTCTAACTATGCACCCTTTTGAAACCAATATCTCACTGTAGACATCAGGCAAAATTGCAACCGCAAGAGGGTACTTGGTCTTGACCTTCCTCAGGCCCTTGGCTAAGCCAACCACAGCTTTCACATAGTCCCCGTTACCTGCCAAAAAAGTGACATAGGCCTTTCCAGTGGTGATGTTAGAGCATCCACAGTAGGTGTGGTAAATGTGCCAAATGCCAAATATTTGGCACATTTACCACACCAGACACAAAAATGATGCTTTATGAGATGTGCCAAATCTCAAAAATTATACAACATAGCTACAGTACCGTTGTAAATTTGCAACGGTACGGACAAATGTTGCAAAATTTTTATTATTTTATATTCTCTTTTCTCTCTCCTCTCTCTTCATTTTTTCTTTTCTCTTCTCTCTCACTCTCCGGTTCCCTCTCTCTTCTCCCTGTACCAGTTCCCTCTCTCTTCAACCAGTCCGGGATACCGGCAGCGACGACGGCGTAGCTCCGACGACGACAACGCGCTCTGCCACGCTCGAGCAGCCACGCTCAGCCACGCTCGATCTCAACCACGTTCAGCCACGCTCGATCTCGCCGACGCTCAGCCACGCTCGATCTCGCCGACGCTCAGCCCGAGGCCACCGTCGATCTCACCCTCCTCCCTCTCCTCTCTGTCCGCCTTTCACTCTGCCTCTCTCTGGTTGTGGGTTTCTTTTTTTTTTTGCTGCAATTTGGGTTGATCTGATGGTGGTGGTGGGCTGTGGGCTATGGGCGGTGACAGTGGCAGTGGTGGTGGGCTGTGGGGGTGATGGCCGGTGGTGGCTGTCGGTGTTGTTGATGAGTGGGTCGGCGATGAAGATGGTGGGTTTGGAATTTGGGTTATGAAGGTTTTGGGTTTGGAAGTGGGTGTGGGTGAGGGTGTGGAGGCGGTGGGTTTGTCGGGGTTTGTGGTTGAGGTGGTGGTGGTGGTGGGGCTTCCGATTTGGTGTTGGTGGGCTATGGGTTGTGGGTCAAGGTTTTAGGTCGGCGGCATTGTGAGTTGAGGTTGGTTGCGGCAGCGTTGTGGGTTTTGGTGGTGGTTACTTGAGTTTGATTGTTGATGGGTTGGTTGGGTTGGGGTTTTGGTTCGGTGGTTGCTTGGGTTTGCTTTGAGTTGTGTTTTTGGTTGTGGAGGATGTGGTGGTTGTGTGGTGGTGGCTGTTGGTTGTTGGCAGTGGCTGTTGATTGTGGTGAAGAGTGTAAATATTATTTTAATGTGTAGTAATATTATTTTAATGTATAGAATGGAATTATAAAACATCTGATAAATGGGGTGTTGTAAAATGATGTGGTAAAATAATAAAGTAGGTCTTTAATGTGGTAAAATGGCATAATTTATGCAACATCTACTACGGATGCTCTAAGAGCATTCAAAATAAAGCATCTAAAAAATTTAGATTTTAGCAACTCAAAACACTACTTTATCTATTTTAATAACCAACTTTATAATACACTTTATAGCAAAAGTTTTATATTAACATTTAACACATTAAAATAATATATCTAATACAATAATCAACAACCACAACCATCAATACATTAAAATACTTTTTTTTAACACTCTACATTAAAATATTATTTTTTGTTTTAAGTTTTGAGCTACTGTGGGCTAGCAGCCCACTGTAGCTCAAAGTTAAATTTTTTTAACTTCAGCTGCTTTGCTACAGCCACAGTTTTGGAGAGTTGGTTGCTAAATTGACTTATTTGTCAATTTGGCAACCTCTGGTAGCAGCCATTTGAAATTTTTTGAAGTGAGTTTTTGGATGACAAAACTGAGGTACAATACTTTAAGTGCTATTTTTTAGGTTTTTCACTTAAGGTTGAGTTATGTGGCTACTTAACTAAAAAAATACACTTCAATTCCATAAAGAAAAATTCACATGACAGAATTTTAAGAGGGAAATTTAAGGAATAACACCTAAGTACTGTACCTAAATCTTGTCATTTAGATAAAAATTGAGCAATGCTAAGTCTGATAAAAATTGAGCAATGCTAAGTACTGTACATAAGTACACCTAAGTACTGTACTTAAGTCTTACTCAATTTTTATCCATCTCGGTGTGGATAAAAATTGAGCAATGCTCATAACTCGCCACATAGCGAGTTGTGAGTGGTACATGTGCGGTGGTGCGTCCACGTGGGACCATACCTTTACCACTCACAACTCACCACATGGCGAGTTGCGGTCAGAGTTGCTAGGTGAGTCCTACTTGTCCCACTTTTTTCCAAGACAATCCCAAAGAAATCGAACTCTTAGAGCATCCACATCAGTGGATGCAAAGTCTTACATAATAGAAAAAAACACAAATTTTAGACATTTTGCCTCAAAAATGCTTCACATCAGTGCTTCTAAAAGTGTGCATATTTACACATTTGCTACCGTAACCATGCATATATACACAATTACTGTAGCACTTGTATTTAATATTTTAATAATTTTTTCTCTCTCCTTGTCTCTGTTGCTCTCACTCTCACCTCACTCTCCACTGTCGCCGATCACTCTTCTTCTTCCTCAACAGCCGTGACTTGAGTGACTTGAGTCCATGACTGACTGAATGATGCCGCCGTTCTTCAATCTGATATTTCGGCGAGCCAAAATGATGCCGTCATTCCAACATCCTTCGCCTACATCCAGATCGCTCAAAAACTCAGATCCTCTTCCAGATTGCTCAACAACTCTCAATTCTCAGCAACATCAATTGAGACCCATCTGCCTGATCACACAAAAACTCTCAATGACCCATGAGACCCATCTGCCAAGTCGAAATCCAAGCAAGCCGCTTGGGGTAGCTCCATGAGACCCATCTACACCTTCTCTACTTGGGTTTCTTTTGATTTCTTTCTTTTGCTTTTTTTCTATTTGGGTTTTTGTTTGGCTACTCAAAAAGTAAGAATTGTGTTTTTTTTTTTTTTTTAAATTTTGTTGATTGTTTATGTGTTTGATAGGAATGAATTAGCTAAAGATTTGTCGGTTGACGGTGGCGGGGTGGGTTGACGGTGGTGGCTGGGTGGGTTGATGGTGGGTGTGGATTGAATATTTTATTTGAATAAATGTATATAATAGACAAATTAATGTGGATATTTTATAAAAATAAATGTGTAAAATAAAAAAAGTAGATTTTAAATGTGCAAATTTATAAAATTTTTGCATTCACTAATGTGAATGCTCTTACATGCGGCAGCATTCTGATCTTACGGTTACAAAGAGGCCTCATGAATTGGACAAAGCACGACATTTAAAAACAGAAGTAACATATAAAAAACCTAAACTCAAAGGCTCAAACCTCAAATAATACCAATATTTCCAGAAACAAAAACAATAATGGGGTCGTACAAGAAATACGAGAAGCTGATCATTGTTGCTATGTTAAGTTTTTTGACAATTCTTACATCATATTACTGTTGTATGTGGATGATATGCTTATTGCAGGGTCTAGCATTGAAAAGATTAATAATCTGAAGAATCAATTGTCCATACAGTTTGCAATGAAGGATTTGGGAGCTGCAAAGCAAATCCTTGGTATGAAAATCATTAGAGACAAGGCTAATGGTACATTGAAGCTTTCACAGTCAGAGTATGTGAAGAAAGTTCTCAGCAGATTCAACATGAATGAAGCTAAACCCGTGAGCACACCTTTGGGTAGTCATTTCAAACTAAGCAAAGAACAGTCACTAAAGACAAAAGAAGAAAGGGACTATATGAGCAAGGTGCCCTATGCCTCAGCTATTGGCAGCTTGATGTATGCTATGGTGTGTACAAGGCTAGACATTGCACATGCAATGGGAGTTGTGAGCAGATTCATGAGTAGGCCTGGAAAGCAGCATTGGGAGGCAGTCCAGTGGATTCTGAGATATCTAAAAGGTTCATTAAATATATGTCTTTGCTTCACAGGTGCAAGTTTGAAACTGCAGGGTTATGTAGATGTCGATTTTGCTGGTGATATAAATAATAGAAAGAGTACTACTAGGTTTGTTTTTACTTTGGGTGGTACAACTATATCATGGGCTTCAAATCTACAAAAGATTGTCACTTTGTCTACTACAGAAGCTGAGTATGTTGCAGCAACTGAAGCTGGAAAGGAGATGATTTGGCTACATGGTTTCTTAGATGAATTGGGTAAGAAGCAGGAGATGGGCATTCTACACAGTGACAGTCAGAGTGCAATCTTTCTTGCCAAAAATTTGACTTTTCATTCAAAGTCGAAGCATATATAGATAAAATACCACTTTATCCGTTACCTTGTTAAAGATAAGCTGGTAATACTTGAGAAGATTTGTGGATCTAAGAACCTGGCAGACATGTTGACTAAGGGTGTCACTATTGAGAAACTGAAGCTGTGTGCAGCTTCAGTTGGCCTTCTAGCTTAAGGACAGGAGGATGAGTTGCAGGGATGAGGGATTGTTTTTAGAGGATTGCGGTTTGATGTTGGTGATTGAACTAGTCTCCAAGTGGGAGATTTGTTGGGTTTTGTGGAGTCTAGTTGTGTTTGATCCGGTTGACGACCCGACCCGACTCGAATAATGTTGCGTGATTTTTTTAATGGGAGATTTATTGAGGCTTAGTCCATGGAGCGGAGGCTTGGGCCGATAGGCCCATTGTGAATCCTATGCGCAGGATATAAAACCTTTTTTTTGGTGATTAGGGTTTATGTTGATGTTGTCGTTTTTGAGAGACTGAAACACTGTAGTCACACTTTGTATTTTCCCTGATAATAGTGAAATTCCTGCAACTCCATGGACGTAGGCAAATTGCCGAACCACGTAAATATTGTCTTGTGTGTGTGATTGTTTTTCTTTGACGTGTTTTTTTTTTTTTTTTTTTTTTTTTTTTTTTTTTTTTTTTTTTTTTTTCTCACAGGTTGGGATTTCGGTTAAATTCCCTACAAGCTTAACGCACTACAGATAGATAACGCAAGCAGCAGCCAAAAAGAATATAAAGCTGCGAGAGAAAAGATTTTTGCCGGAGTAGCACAAAAAACTGTATGTTTCTTTATTACTCTCGTGTTTTTTTTTTTCTCAAAAAAAAAAAAAAAAAACTCCCTCCTTTTTAAACTTTGGTCATTGCTACATAAAAGACATAATTTAATGTAAAAATGAATATAATTAGTGGATTTTAACCATTTAATAAATAAATGTTTGAATTTTTCATAGTTTGTAACACAAAAATTTGTAATATCTTTAAGATTATTCTACTATTTTGGTTTTTTTTTTTTTTTAAGATTTTGTTAACGAATACCCTAAGGGCAGTAGGTAAGATGCGTTTAATGCTTTATTCTATAATGTTTCTATACATTTTTTAAAAAATAAAGTTAAACTGTACATATATATCCAAAAAAACGCATACAACCACAATGAATTTGTGTTTGTAAGCCAATGAATCATTAACATGTGTATTTTATTTTTTGAAAAGTGTGCATTACAACTCATAATTGAACATTTATTAATCTTTAACTTGACGTGACATTAAAGTTTATGGTTTATTTTATTTTTTCTAAAATTACTATAATCTAAAATTATAAAATATATCACATCATATTAATCTCATTACCTTCCTAAACAATGTAATGTTGTATTCTTGTATTAAGATTATACTAGCTTGTAACCCCATGCATATGCATGGATACACTAAAAGATATACGATAAGATACATAATATAATTCTTATATATATAATTTAAATATTATTGATAGTCATTTTTATATTTTGTTAACTCTTTAAAAAAATTTGTAAGGATAGTATTAGATATAAAATGTAAATTGTCCATTTTTTTTAAATTATTGTGAAACACTTTTTTTTTACGATTCATTTATTTTAGACTATTTGGGTTTTGTACTTAATAACTCACTTGAATGAATATTTATGATGTGGTCTCACATTTAATTCTAAAATTAAGAAATAAAATTCTTTAAGAATAAATAATTTAGGACACATGTTGCAAAATTAGAAATCTAATTTGGAATTATAGTTTGAGTTTCTCTCAGCTTCACCTATTATTATATATATAGATTAATGTAAGATTACAATAATATAATATTACGGTGTAATGTAACAACACGGCAAACCAAACGCCCCCTTAAACTGGTGAAGGTATCTTATGCGTTAGGCATATGAGACATATCTCTCACTGATAAGTGGATCCTACATTTTAATAAAAAAGATGTCTCATACGCTTGACCCATATGAAAATTTCTCCTTAGCTTGAAGTCTTTCCAAGAATAATCCTAAATTGATTCCACCTACATAAATAAATAAATAAAAGAATAATCCTGAAGGGAACACAGCATGTGCGTGGGTTACAATTAGCTTAATTATTAAAATTTTAATCATCAAATAAGAATTTTAGAAGTAAAGTCAAATACTCCTTAGGCAAAATTATAAAATACATCTTTAACTTTGACCAAAATTCAATTCAAATATCTAACTTCATTTTCATTTAATTAAATCCTTTTACGTATCAAGTTTTTATTTAATTAAAGCCTTCGTGTTATACTTCATTAAATGTTACGGTCAAGTGTCCCAATTTTGTTTTTGGTTTTGGGTTTCAAATTTTTTGAATTAAAAAAGGTTCAGTTAATTATCAAAAAATAGTTTTCAATAAAAAAAAAACACACACACACAAACACATAGAGAAGGGAAGCGAATCATATAGTGGTGATGTTTGTAGGGTCGCTGTCAAGAGAAGAAAAGCGTCGAAGTTTTGGAATCAAGAGAGAAGCGAATCATACAAGCTGCAACCAGTCGAAGTTTTAATTTTTTCGGCGATAATGGCTCACCGATTCACCAGTGGTAGGGTCGGCACTACTTCAGATGGTGATGGTGGTGATGTTTGTAGACCCAGTGCACCATTTCAGAAGATGGGTTATTTAAAAAAAAAAATGGTATAAAGAACAATCACCCAACAAGACATGCATCACATGCCAACAGACGAGGCAATGCGTTGCTTAACTCTCAGATAAGAACGTAAGGCAATTAACAAGAATTGTCAAATGAAATATATATTACTAGCATATTAGTTTTATTTTGAGTATGAAATAATGGGTTTCTTTGAGGTAATTGTTAATAAACTATATTAGGCAAGTTTTAACATAACTTTTATGAAAAATATAATAAGCTATCAAAAAAATTAATTGTTTATCACTTTCTCATAAAATGTTTCTAAAAATTGTTCCTAAACCAATGTTTCCTTAATATTTCCGTTTTTTTTTTTTTTTTTTTAATAATGAGATAGGCCTTTTAATAAAGGGTAAATTTTAAAAAAAATGGGGGCCTTGGGCCTAGGCCTAAATTGCCTAGGACTTGGGCCACCCCTGGTTGTACCCAACACAATTTAATTATACCTGTGCATAATTTGATAATTTAGTGTATATTTGGCAAAAATTTAAAAAATCAACTTATTTTACTATACAACTTATTTTTGCTATTCATAGATTTCACTTTACTATTTCAATTAACTTTTACCTTTATTTACAGTATTTTTAGCAAAAAATTTTCAGTTTCAACAAAATAATCGGATCCCAAACAGACCCTAAGGGTAATAAATTAAAATTAACTTGGGGTCAATCTTTCAACCCAACACCTATATAAACACAAAATAAAAATGAAGGTTTTAAAATAATCCAACCTCCTATGGGATAAAATAATAATAATAAAAAATTTCAAAATAATTTTGGTTGTAGTCCGACATCATTCAATCTTTCTTTCTTTTTTTATGGGGGGGGGGGGGGGTGTTGAGGTCTGAATATACCATTCAAAAAAGGCACTGTGCACAAAGGCCTACCACTATTATATGTCTTAAACAGAAAATGTAACTAAACAACTTTTATTCTACCAAAATTCAGCAGTATAAAAGGAAAAGCAAACAAAAATGAAAATTTACAACTTTTTACATTTCACATTGCTATGAGGGAAGGCAGCCCAAATGCAGGCATACCTTGTGTGGCTACAAATTTCAGGAGGCTTCTTTAGAATGAATCTCAGGTGTTGCGCTAGCCATAAACTTACAACTATGTTGTAGAATCTGATCTCTGATCAGAATCAGCAGTGGCTTGGATTTGAGCTGCATATTGTAAGTTCCAAAGGACATCTTCAAAAGAGGGACGAGATAACAATTCAGGAGCTATACATTTGTTTGTGATGGATACCACTATTGATAACGACTCTTGCGAGCAAGTGGTCAACACTATTGGATCCACAATTCGTCTTCGACCATCTTGACTGCCAAAGGATGCCTGTGGTTCATGACTCCAGGTCTTAGAAACATACCATCTCAAACAAAATCAATAAAGATGGTATCTAAAACAAATATTGAGGAAAAGAAAAGGAAAATATTCAGAATGTTTAGGCAATTCATTTTGATCTTATGACATTTTAAAAACATGACCAGTTTCAATCGTCATGTTTTCTAGACCAAAATTTATAGCAGCTCAACTAAAGCTTTGTTAACAAAGAATTTGAGATCTCATTTCATTATCAATGAAGACAAAATTGATGTTGAGACCAATATATATAACCTAAATATAAATTTATATGGAAAAATAAAGTACTCATCTAGAAAATTATAGATTTTATGTTTATTTATTTTTCAGACTGAAACAAATGTACAAATCAAAAGATTTGGAAATTTTATATAGTTGTTTCAAAATTATCATTCATCTGAATTTGTGGAATTCACCTCCACTAAAGCTTTGGCATACCATTTCATTTAGGAGAAATACTTCTCCTTTTCCAGTCACTATAGGCCCAACGAGTGATTCGAGCAATATGAATCCAAAGTTGTAAACATCATCCTCTAAGTTTGTTCGATGGCTGCAAAAAAGGAAGTAATAGAGTCAGCTATTTCTAAATAACTATTAAAGTGCATTAAAGAGGATATTAGTGGGCACTAGGTAGCTGCAGTAACAGTATGACAGTGGTGGTCAATGCATAAGTGAAGCAATAATTGTAGCAATAGTGGCAGTATTACTGCTGCTGAGGCAGACAGCATGTTAATTATGGCAGTGTTCATGGTGGTAGCAGCTTTGACAATAGTAGAGGTGAGAAGACCAAATAACAGCAAGGGGGATGATAAGGAAACTAATGGTACAGAAGAAAAGGTGTTTCTGATAGTGGCATGCACTGTAAATGGCACCAATGATGGTGATGTTGCATGTGGCAGAGTAATACCAGCATGAAGGTAGTGCTGAGATCAGGATGGAAGTACTGCTGTATATACCAAGAATTGGATACTCAACCTCAGTGTCATTTAAGCAGTGAAAAGGGGGCTCATCATTAATGATTCATTCTCTTTTTGGATCCAAAATAATACATATATAATGCATATACCAAGATTGCATCCTCATGCTCTTTAATTGAAGAAAATCTTCATCAGAAATGCACCATCAGTTATAATGCAATTATTATTTTTTAAATCCAACATAACAATATTTAAGATGCGACTCCAGTAGATAAAATCAAGCATCAAATTGAAAGGTATTCTATTTTAATAAATCAGGCAATTGGTTGTATCATACCATGATTTCGGGTCTTCTCTCTTCCCCTACAGAACAAACAGAATGAGTTAGAAAAGACTGCTTGGTGAACCAAGATAACATTGCACACTCAACCAGAAAAAGCCAGGCATTATACCTCAAACTTTTCAATTTCCTCTGTGATGATTGACATCCCATAGTCACTTAGCTTTGCAATCCGATGCTCATCAAGCAATATGTTGTTTGTTTTTAGTCGGTTATTCAAGCAACCAGGAATTACACCAGTATGTAGAAAATGCACAGCCTTGGCAACTCCAATTAAAATTGCCAGTCTATCTGACCATTTAAAAACCTTTTCTGGACAACTTTCTGCAAATTGTATATGTAGCTAGATTACATGTTGACAGCCTCCAATACGTAAAGCTATGATACATAAAATATATAGAAAAGCACCAACCCCCCCACCCCGGTGCAGACAAGGAGGGGCCCATCTTAATTCAAGAAAAAGAGTATGGTACACACACTAAACCATCAAAGACAGATGCGCAGGTGCACACATATTTTCATATATGAAGACAGATTAAAGTTAACTGTGATGCTATACTAACCTGACAGATGGCTGCGATAATTCCCATTAGGTACATATTCATATACAAGAAAAACTTTGCTGCTACTGGAATCATCTTGTCCACTACCATCAATGCCATGACCCAAGAAGCCTACCAAATGTGGATGGTGAAGCTTTGAAAGCAGATCAAGCCGAGCTTTAAGGTTTGGAATCGAACATTTCTTCACCAAAGATAGAGAGCGTATGGCTACGTAGGTCCCATTCTCCAATCGACCTTTATAAATCTAAAAATTTATAAATAAATAAAACAGAAGTTAAAAGAGCTAGCTGGAAATGGACATATATAATGTGCTCCACCAATTGAATGCCACATATACATTTTTCTCATTGATTTCACAACAGTTTCAAGATTTTTTTTTTTTTTTTTGAGAAACACAATTTCAAGATTTTGATAATAATTGTAATAATAATAATAACCAAAATACTAGGTAGAAGTTAGAATAGCTTAGGTGCTTTGACAAATTTCTAGCTCCCCCTTCATCTTACAAATAAAATTCCTACTTTGTATAATATGCCCCTAAAAAATATGTATGTTATGCTCAAAATTAGTAGGTTGATCCAAATGAATCCCCCTTTTTTGAAGAATCCGTGAATCATCTATATTTTCGTTGCATATTCGACTTTTGACAGATACCTTCCCCATAGAGCCTTCACCAAGAAACCTTGATGAATCAAAGTTGTTTGTGGCGTCCTTCAACTCCTCAAAAGAAAACAATCGAGAGACGGGTGCTCTTTGTGTCCCTAGCTTTGCTGCTTGAGAAATGAACCCTAAAAAAAATAGAGGCAAGGTTATCACTTTAGGCTCTCATGTGCACCACAGACTATGGTTTACACAATCATGATTTAGTCTCTATTCATATATTCTAAACTACAAAATTGACAGAGTGAGTTGGACAAGCATGTCTTGGATTTTGAACAAATGATAAGAAAATAAACTGATCAATGTGGAACTTACTGGCATTTGCAAGGAGCTCAGAGGAAATCCCAGTTGGTGTGTTATCTTGCACATTCTTTAACAATACATGCTGCTCCTGTGTCCTTCTCGAACGGCATCTTTTACACAAGAGTAGAACTCCCAACCCCAAAAGCACCATAACAAGAACAGCTCCACTAATGACAGCAACTACTACTGCTATATCTCTTCCTCTGGATTGTTTACTGCTTATAAGACAGTGCGATCCTTCATGCTGATCTTGGGAATCATGGGATAAACAATTTCCACCAAATTTAACATATCTATTATCTGAAGTACTGTTCAAGCAAGAAGGAAGTTGGCCTATCAACTTGTTACTAGATAAATCAACATACCCTAGTTTGTCACCACAACTTAACTCATCTGGAAGTGACCCACTGAGCATATTAGACCCTAAATTCAAATAACTGATGTTTGGTAAAGAGAACAAGGCAGAGGGAGGAGTTCCACTCAGATGGTTGAAAGATAGATCAAGGTGTTGAAGTTTATGCAACTCACCAAATTGCTCAGGAATCTCTCCTGAGAGCGAGTTATTGCTCAGTAGCACTGTAACCAACTCTTTGGGCATGACTGGTAGTTCAGAATCCAAATGATTTTCTATTATATCCAATAAACGTAGATTGGTTAAAGTACTCAAATCAGGTAATTTGCCAGAAAGCTCATTGTGGGACAGGACAAGATCAGTGAGTGTCTTGATTTTGCTTGCAGAAAAAGGAATCTGACCCTTGAATCCATTACTCTTCAAACTCAAAATGGTGAGGTTTGAAAATGAGTCCAACCAATCAGGGACAGTGTCATTGAAATAATTGGAATCCAGTGTCAAAGTATGAAGCTTAACTAGTCTAGATATCTTAGGTGGAATTGAACCATACATAAAATTTGAGCTCAAATCCAAAAGTTCAAGCGAATATAGCCTATGAATCTTATCAGGAAGTGGTCCCCAAATCCCCAAAGACACTAAGCTAAGAACTTTTAAACTGGTTAACCTCGTCAATGTAGTAACAAAGGAATCAATAGAGAAACTTTCAGATAGTGTCATATTGGGAATTGCAAATCCATGGAACTCACTGACCTTGACAAGCTTATCCCCCATAATTTTGAGCTCAGTGACAAAACTGTCCTGGCATGTGATACTCACATGTGCTGATTTAGGCAAGTTGCAGAGGTCTCCATAGTAATTTTCCCAAGTTTGCAATGAGGAAGGGTACTCCAAAAGCTTCCTTATCTGCAATAAAACTTGGGTCTGGGAGGGATGTAACTCATAAGAGCTTGGAATGAAGAAAACCCATAAAAGAACCACTAGAAGCAGCAAATTCAAATATCCCATTCCACAAGTGTTTGAAGCTGTAGACACTGAAATCAGAGTTTTTAAGGCAAACAGAATCAGACCCACCAAAGATTGTTAAGAAGAATCATGAAAAAGAGAGCTCCACTAGAGAATTCACCTGAAAAAGAACGTACTTTACAGTGACTTGGAAGGAAAATCAAGAAACTAAAACCCCAAATTTAGCCTCAGATGCTCTCCAACGATTCTTGGTTAACCAAATTCGAGAAAACCCACGAAGCAGAAGGAGCTGAAATCCAAGACACTGACAGAAAAACAGAGAAAGAAAATATCTTCCTGAGGAAAAATCAAAAGGGCAAGTTTGCTTTCACGGAAAATAGTAATACTCAAACTAGTTGGTCAAAAACCCATGTAGCAGCAAAACAAGGAAGCATGGAGAACAAAGCAAAGTTCATGAAAGAATATCTCTTTTATGTAAGTAATAAGTTCCAGATAGTTAACAGGAAAAACTTAAAAGATAAACATTGGGAAGATGAATGCAATAAGAAAAGTCGTAGCAATAATGGGTTTTCTTGTTCACCAATGAATGTTTGCGGCAATGAAAGAAAATTGAGGCTATAAATGGAAAGGTAGTTGGAGAAAAGCCGTACAAGACAGTGTCAAGGCATTTATTATTAGTGTCTCTCAGAGGGAAAATAATACCCGTTGCATGATATAACTTCTCCTCTCAGAGAGGTCTCTGTGTGTGTGAGTGACAATTAATGGGGTCGGTTTTTGCCTTGGAGATGACCATTCAGAATTCAAGACTCAAGTGGAAGAGTGAGGAATGATACAAGAATGGAAGGGAAGGCACTTTGTCTTTGTCTCTGTGTGTGTGTGTGTGTGTGTGAGAGAGAGAGAGAGTGTGAGTGGACTTCAGAATTCAAGACTCAAGTGGAAGAGTGAGGAATGATACAAGAATGGAAGGGAAGGCACTTTGTCTTTGTCTCTGTGTGTGTGCGTGTGTGTGTGTGTGAGAGTGTGAGTGGACAGCGTGTGTAACTAAGATACTGGCAATTTTTTTTTGTTCTTGTTTCTTTTTGGCATTGTTTGTTTATCATTGGCTTATTCTCGTGGATGACCCTAGGATTCTTCTCTATTAGCAGGGGTGCCATCACATGTTTTGACCTTTTCAGTTTTTTTTTTTTTTTTTTTCCTCTCCGTTAGATTATTTGATTAGTTTGATATGACTAAAATGACCCTGCTTCTATCATCTTACAGTTAATACCATTTTCCATTATTTTTTTAATCTATCTATCTACCTTACTAATTACAGGATTCCTGTTTGAATTTCATCATTTTACGTACTAAAATATCGTTACACAAAATTTTATTCTCTCTAAAATATTTCTATCTTTTAGTTAAATAATTTTAAATTTAAAAACACAAACAGTTTATAAAAGTAATTTACTATTTTTTAAAAAGTTCTTAAATTTTAGACTTTTCCTTTTCTTTTCCAATCTCACAATATCTATCTCACTTTATATATTTTATAAGACAGATGAGAGTTGAAAAAAAAAATCAAAAGCCAAAATAAAGAATTAGGACACAATCTCTATTTAAACATCATGCACACTAAACCCAAGATAAAAAAATAAAAAAGATATAGAAAAACTTGACTTCATGACTCTCCAAAAGCTACTACTTTTTTATATAACAGGTTTGGGGGATTCAAAATTAGGTTCTTAAAAAAATCTAGAGGTTTTGGAGAATAGAACTAGTTACAAAGCTTGAAATTATCAAATTATGTGTGGGCTCAAATTACTCTTATACGATAAGAAATTATCAATTGTTTCAAAAAATTTCAAGTAGTTAAAAAATGATAAATTTAGTCATTTAACCATTGTTTTAACAATAACGAAACATAACTTATTGTAAAATAAATATTAGTAGTATAATTAAAAATACATAATTTATAGTTTAAGAAAAAAGAGAACAACATTCTTTTAGGTCAATAATGGTAAGAGTAATCTTACATCCATATGGTACGTGTTTTTTTTAATGAAACCATATAGTATGTTTATGAATGTGATTGCAAGCTGCCTAGATAAATGAAGAATGTCGATAAGCATGCAAAGATGTTTGATGTTTTTCAGAAGCAATAAAGACAAGCAGTAGTTTTCGCAATTAATGGAGCTTGAGTACAAAAATGTGGAAGTAGCATCATTTTAGTTTCAACGTTGTATTTTGCAAAACTTTAAAGAGAGAATGAGGAATATGTAACGGGTCCAATTAGAGCATACATTAATTATTCATTTTGGGAAAATTTTTATAGAGAATTGAAAAATCTGTCAAAACAATTAATATTTTTTCATTTTTTCATAAAAAGTTTTCAAAAATAGTTTATTAATGTATGCCTTAAGGGCACATATTAGTAAAACTCATATTTAATTCGCTATAGTAGGTTGTCCAACAATAGCACTCTCATCGTTTAGTTTTTATTTATTTATTTATAAATATGATAGTGTATTGTTGAACATAAGGTCAAGACACTAATTGAATTTTGTTATAGGTGGGTTCGAATTCTAGATTTTTTATTTAACAACAAAAATTTTTACCAATTAAACTAATTGTTCTTATCAAAAAAAATTAAACTAATTGTAACCACTCATCGAATTACATATAAACTTGCAACTTTGATATAAAATATATTAGTCTCTTCATAACTACTATGAGTAAGAAACTCTCATTCTTAGATCTTGACTATTTTATGGATTAAATATTTATTGAATTCCTTTAAATTAGGCAGTAGGGTTATTTTTTAAAATTAAAAGTGGACAAAAAAGATCCTATCTTTGAGGTGATTTTAAAATTATTCATTTATTCAATATACTTTTATATCCTCCAAAATTAATACAAACCTTTGACTTTGATTAAAATTTTGGATGACAATTTTCTATTAAATTGAATAGAGACAAACTATTCACATATAATGAATTAAACAATTGCGCATAAGCTATATATCACGTGGCTAGATTTAGAAGATTCATCTTGAGTGACACTTCCAGTGTCATTATCATTGTTAACTTAAATTATCGAGTGGCTAGAAGATACAATAGAAACATGTACTGCACTTTCTGCCAGACATTTTATTAGATATTTTGCATTCAAATAGGCTTCATAACAAAATTCTTATTCATGGGTAGGAGCTGTTAGTTAACAATTCAACGATGGATACCTTTAGTTAATTTTTTGTGAACACATGGAAGAAGAACAATTGAATGTGAAACCACATGACAAATCCAATTGAAACTTCTGGTTTTGTTGCTAATGCCGCAACTAATGATTATGGTTCTGATATTATGATGGTTTTATTGTTCTAAAATGCTCTGAAACTCGCATGAAATAAAATAGATTTGCGATGCAATCCTCCACTCTATTTAGCATTCTAGCTATCCAAAACAATTCCATTAAAATTTTATGAATAAGAATAAAATGGATAGTCCATCAATTAATCCAATTCAAAACACACGCTAATATCTCAGTGACTTAGTGTCCACTATTTCTGGTAGTTTCAATATTATGACACCAATAATTTGAGTCACTGACCACCCTTTTACCACTGCAGTACCAAATCTCACACACAAATATTATATTACCTCAATATAAATAAAACTAAAGCATTGAAGTTGCAAAGATCATTAATTGACACAAACCCATCACTGTTTCAAATAAGGGAATGAAAACTAAATGAGAAAATGAGAGAGATACAAACCTTAGTGACAATAATATTGAAAAAAAATCCATCCATGCTTTTGAACCTCCAATCGCTGTTGGTGCCTAAAATTTTCATTGGAAAAAAAAACCTTAGTTTGTAATTGTATGGCAGGTCATTGGGTAAGATGATGGACCATTTGAGTGAGAAAAAGAAAAAACCTCCTTTGAGTATGTATTGTATGGCCAATCAACAAACTCTATCTGATCTCTGTTTTTAAAGTCGCTAATAAGGGTAACAGATAGTAGAGAGAGAGGAGTTACACTTAAATGATGGACTACCGAAGTTTGTCTAAGGATGTATCTCTCTATTCTTTGAATAGAATGTTGTCAAAGGATGGTTAGTCAAGTTGTTCCTAGCGTCTTTGGAAGTGAAATTTGGTGTTTGAGAGACCTGGAATAAACGAATATTGCATAAGAGATTAAGTTTGAAATCAAAATTAAGAGAGAGAGAGAGTGGAGTACCAATGGAGTTACTATGGAAGCCATAGAGGCCTAGTGAGATCTCTGTTATCCTCCTTTCACAAATCACATGGTTGAGCCTATAACACCAGAAAATCAACTATCAGCAATAAAATACAAATTCAACAAAGCCCACAAAACAAAGAGACAGAGATTGAGATTGTGTGAGAGAACAGATAAAGGGGAGGAAACGTTTAAGAGAGCAAAGAGCATGAGACTCTGTTTTGAGTCCAATAAAAGTGTGCAAGTGAGATGTTCTTGCCTAGGTGAGTGAACTTGATTAATGATGTCTTTTTGGCTTTCGTGTTATGTTTTAATGCATCATTATTCCCACTTAAATTTAGACAAATGAAGCAAAATTGGACTCCAATTTCAGATTTGAATTGAACAATTAGAGGGATAATTATGATGTAATTCCCTCATAAATCTAGACACATGGCATAAAATTGAAACTCTAATTTGGAACTAATTTGAGTTTCTCTCAGCTTTACCTATTATTATATATATAGGTTATAGATTGCTTAAGTAATCAGGTAATCCTCTTCGATTTTTGAGACATTCTTTCTCCTTATTATTATTTTTTGTTTCACTTACAACAAGGGGGAGGGGGTTCAAATCTAAGTTTTCCACGTGAAAAGAACCGAGTGATTGTATTGAGTTACAGCTCTCTCTCTCTCTCTCTCTCTCTCTCTCTGGGATAGGAAACTTAAATGGTTCTTAACCTTTCTTTGTTATCAAAATGTCTTCTCCACACTTAAGTGGAAGACACTAACTCAAGTCATCATTTTTTTTTATTACAAAAAAAAAAAAAAAAAAAAAAATCACCCTCATAAGGCGCAGGTTCAAAACCTGTCATCATAAAAAAGAGTAACATTTTTTTTTTCATAAAATAAATTTTTTTTTTTTTTTTTTTTTTTTTTTGGAGAAACCGCCCAATATTTAATGTATTGGCAAAGCCAGAGATTTCATATATGATATATGCATGTAATTTGTGGCAAAGATGGCGGATAATCTTTAAAGATAATCACATTTTCGATTTTAGCTTGCAATTCAAAATCTTTTTTTTTTTAAATGTAGGTTGCAGTACATAATCATTGCGGTGACTTTTAAGGTAATAAAAACAATTTATGATAAGGTTTCAATTGAAATGAGATCCTTATGTCATATCTAACAAACTCAACTGCTGCCAAATGCTATGGATTCACAACAAATTAAGGACAAAGTTTAGCTATAAAACCAGTTGTAGCCTTAGGCTACAAACTGGTCTAATAAGATGACATGTGTAAAAAATAGCATGTGCATTGCACATGATTACTTAAGTAAACTTAACTCAACTAACCTTACTTAACTACACCACCTAACCGTGCTCTGGGGAACACTCCTTCGCCTCTCAAGATCAGCATTTGTGGAAGAAGTTGTGGTCCCTAAACGTGCCTCCGAAGGTTAGGACCTTTATGTGGAGAGCGTGCTGTAACGTTCTCCCCACAAAATCCAACCTTGCTCGGCGAAAAGTGCAGATTGACCCGAAGTGCTCCTTTTGTGGACAGCAGGTTGAAACAACACAACACATTCTGTGGGAGTGCCCGTTTGCCCGTAATGTATGGGCTTTGGTTTCGGGTAAATTTCAAAAGAGCAGCTTCGTGACAGAGGAGTTCTTCATGCTCGCCTGACATATGGTACACAGGCTTGGCGGAAAGGACCTTGAGCTGTGGGCCATAACTTCATGGTCACTGTGGAATGCCTGGAACCGCTTCCAGTTCAAGCATGTTCAAACCCACCCGCGCGAGATTTTCCTGCAGGCAGATTCATTACTTGGAGAATACCAGCGACTAGCCAAGTCTCTCCCCAAAAGATGATTTTTTTTTTACGTTTACGTTGTTTTTCATGCATGGTTTTGTATGGTTTAGTTTTACTAAAAAAAGAAGAAAAAAAAGAAAAAGGGGCCTTGGAGGTTTCTGGAGCTATAGGTCCATTGTCTTTCTCTGGGCCTCCTATGTTTTGTAAAGCTCCTGGGCCGGGCTTCTTATTGTCTTTCTTTTGTTTATCTTTTCTTTCATATAATATACTTCTACCATTTCAGTCCAAAAAAAAAACTACACCACCTATTAAAAAAATAAAAAATAAAAAATAAAACTAAAAACTAAAAACCCTCAAAAATTCTATACGTATGATCTCTCTCTCTAAACTGTAACCCAGAAGGCCATAACCCAGCTCCAACCAATCACCCATAGCCTCCTATCTCCACCGCCGGCCGGCCATCCCAAATCCTCCTGTCTCCACCGCGGGCCAACCTCAAATCCTGTACTGTCTCCACCGTCTGCCAACCTCAAATCCTCCTCTGTCTCCACCGCCGGCCAACCACCTCAATCCTCTTCTGTGTCCACCGCCAGCCCACTCAGTCTCCGCCGCTTCACCGGTTAGAACTAAATTTCCTTTTTAATTCCTTTTGTTTTATTCATAGATAACTAAATTTACTTTTTTAATTCCTTCAAGAACTGAAGAGGATTTGCTAGCTAGTTTTTTTAAGTTCAGTTGAGGTTTCAATCTAATTCCTCATCAGCTCTCACTTTCTTCAATTGGGTCAAGAATGATTTAAGTCTCAAACTGTCAAAGTCATTGTTGTATGAGTGATAGGAAATGGGGTTTGCCTGGATAGTTTTACTTGTCGAGTTGTTGTGGAAGGACATAGAAACAAGAGTAAGTTGCTTTCAGCTTTGAAATTGTTGTCAGAGCTTCAGGGATTTGAAATTCCTATTTTTGTTGACTTTTATGAATATCTAGTGGTCAAACTGTGTGGAGAGAATCGGCCAATTGCCGCTAGAAGTCTTCTGGAAAGAATCCCTCAGACTCTCAGTATGGTTATGTGCCTGGCCAAGAACCTAGTGAATAACTCTGGGAAAGTTAATGCATAGCTATCAACCAGTGCTTGCATCTTGTGCAATTATTTTGCTTTTGACATTTTCTTTTGAAGCTACAATCAAAATTTTTTAAACTTTATTTTCTACCTTTTTATTCTATTTTTGAATTGAAACAAATCTAAAAGGTGTTGGAGAGATCCTATATTCTATTTACAAGTATTGTTTCATAGTCTGCAAAAGGAGAAATTTTTTTGAACCTTTTTCTAGTCTGTCATCTCAAAAGAACTTGTCTATTTTCTTATGGGTACAATTAGAAGTCAGTTTTCATAAGATTAAAAAATAATAGCTTATATATTTGCTGTTCACAGGTGGCAAATTTGAATTTTTCTGGCTCCTTCTTACTATCCCTCATGTCAAGTTTCATGTATAACTAAAGAATGAGTTAAAATCTATGCTTAATTTTCAAGTCAAGAATGTGATTTTTTTTTTTTGGTTTCTCTCTTTTTGCACAGCAACCATCACTGACAACACTGAATTCAAGAGCTTATACAGACAGAATATCTCTGTTTCTGTTCCTTCTGCACATGGTTGCTGCTGTTGGGTTAGTTTGTTTTCTTATATTCAAGGGAATTCAAGGCCTAATACAAGCGTCAGAATCTATTAAAACGAAAGAGAAAAGGGTGTTGCAGTTTTATCTGCCACAGGTTGAAGCTGCATCTTTTTTGAGCATTACTCTTGCATTGGCATGGCAAAAGGCAGTCAGGGAATGGGCTTTATTTATGGTTCATTTCATACTATGGAGCTCTTTTGTAATGTCTCTATCTGCTGGAATTCTCCTTATTTGCTTCCAAAAACCTGCCACTGAAGGCATTGGAGTCTATTTTATTGCCTTTGCAATTGGCAATGGATTGTATGCTTGTTGGGTCACAACGTGAATTAAGTTTTTTTGTAAGATCTTGATGAAAGCACTTGAGCCAAGTATTTAGTCCTTTACCTGAGTGGTACAATTTATTATTAAAATGGTTATTTCTTATCTGCTAGTGCAGTAATTTGAATTTCTTTGACAATTATGTGGCAGAGGCATTAGCTTGGAAAGTTGAGATGGTGTATAAAATTTAAAACCCAATCTCACTGCATATAGAGCTATAATAGACTGCTTGTGTAAAATAAACAAAAGTATGGAGGGTGAATATGTAATGAAAGAAATGGTTAAATTTGGTGTGCCACCTGATATAGCAATATGCAAGGCATTAACAAATGGATACTGCAAGGAAATGGACATCAATAGAGCAGAATTATTATTGGGCTTCTTTGCCAGGGAATTTCAAATCTTCCATACTGAAAGTTACAATACACTTGTTGTAAACTAGGACTGCAGAACAAGTAAAACTAGGACTGCAGAACAAGTGGTACCATTTTGAACCACAAACATATCTCTCACAATAGCTAAAATAAAGTCAGCCTAAACTATATTCCGCCTCACATGACAATATGATTAGTATGGAATCATTAATCTGCCAATGGTCTAACCATTAAAAATAGTCTTCAATATGCCAATGGCATCACAATAAAAAATACTAAAAGGTTAACAATTTGCCAATAGTCTAACAATAAAAAATAGTCTTCAATCTCCAACAAATAAAACTGCATAGTCTTCAATCTCCATCCAATAAAGTTGCACCCTAACTCCAACCTATTTAGTGCTTTTGCCAAAATGGTGCTCTTCTTGGATAACATCAGAAGTAGTTGTTGAAACCTGAAAACAATTGCAAAGAATAATTGTCACATAGACTGTAAACAAATTTATGTGCCTACAAGATTGATATATTACAGTGGAATGTAACAAATCTTACTTTATTTAGGCTTTTAAGTGATTCACCTTGTCTCACCTCACAAGCTTTTTTTTGTAAGCCACTAGCATGTTTTTTAGCATGTGTTGTTTTGCTTCGAGATTTACCATTTTTCTTCTCCAATGCAGATTTCAATCTTCTCTTTGGACGCCCAACATTAGGTTTTGTTTTAATCCTATGCATGCTATCACCTTGTAAAACATCTGCAGTAACATCACCATGTACCTCTATGCAACTCTCCATTTTATTTGAATGACATTTTTTTCTAATCTCTTGCAAATCCCTCATTAATTTTTCAAAACATTCTTTGGTATGTTCATACATTATCTCATTCTCTGCTACAAGTGTGGAAATTTCACGAGCATTGTGACTCAAATGAGAGTAGCGTTTTCCTATCGACTCTTGAGCATTACCTTTAATATCAATGCCATGATAGTCCTTGATAGAACCAGCCCTTGCATCTTGCGTCCATCTTTTCAATACATATTGGACGGGAAGTCTTTTAACATTTTTATGTTCAAGAACTTTCAAAGCATGGGCACAAAGAATTCCTACAAAGCTGAACTTCTTGCAACTGCATTCCACCGTTGTAGTTGAGGCTTCATATTTAACTAGGTGCTCTTGAATTCTTTGACTATATTTGACCTTGTATTCTGTGATAGTATCAGATTTATTAGCCTTGTAAATAGTACAATCAGCAATCTTCATATATTCATCTTGAAACATTTGAAAAATTTCTGGGGTGTACAGCTCTACAACATGTCTCAACATCTCTACATTAGATTGTAAAATCAGTTTTGTTTGCCTCATTTTGAACTCTGCCTGTAGTTCTTGATGTCTCTTATCAACCAAAACTCTAGAGTAATGTCTTGAAAAGCGCACACAATCATGTTTTGGTTTCAAATATTTTTTCAACACATTGTTTATTGACTCACTACGTTGGGTGCTTTTCATATCAGCAGTGAACATATGTCGACCATATACCATAGCCCATTTTTCTTTCACATCAAATATGCTACACAGCCATTTATTATCAATAAGACCATATTCCTTAAGCATATAATCCCATGAAAAATGCCATTCATCTTCATCTTCATCTTCATACTCATACAAACAATCACTAAAATCATTTGCAAAATGCTTAGATGAATGAAATACATGATGTAGATTCTTAGCAGCATTCTGATAAATATGCCATACACACAAACGATGATTAGATTTGGGAAATACCTCTGTTATTGCTTTAGCCATTGCAGCAGATTGATCTGTAAGTATAGTTCTTGGCTGCTTTCCTGACATTGCAGTTAAAAAAGTTTCAAACAACCACTTAAATGACTCTATAGTCTCATCATAAAGTAAAGCTGCACCAAAGATAATTGATTGTTTGTGATGATTAACCCCAACGAATGGAGCAAAGGGACGATCATATCTATTTGTTCGATAAGTTGTGTCAAAACAAACAATATCTCCAAAGTGCCCGTAATCAACTATTGATCTAGCATCAGCCCAAAAAATGTTCATGATTTGACCATCATCATCAACTTGTATTGAATAAAAATAAGATGGATCTGCCAATTGCATCTTATGAAAGTACTCCATCATAGCAGGTCCACCTCCTTTCCTCAAAGCCATCCTCCTCTCATTATGTACATGATTCTTATAGTCAACATCCATAAACCCAAGATTTTCACGACCCCCAGCTTGCATGCTCAATAATTCAATGGTTTGTTTAATTGATATTCCAGATCTCTCTGCATCATTTGCAATGGCTTTTTGAGTAGATGAAATTTTTCTCTTCAATCTTAACATATGTTTCATTGGCGAAGGAGCAAACTCATGATTATGTTGACAATGAAAAGAAACAACATGTAACATACCATCCTTTTGAAGATGACAGGTCATCTGTGCTAAACAACCTGTTCGTGAAATTGGACGACGATAAGATGCATTTTCGCGACGTTTGTCAACAGCCCATTCACCCTCTTTGGAGCAATTAAATGTTCTCCTTATAATTTGCCCCGCATTTCCTCGCTTTACAAAATGTTTTCGTACACTAAAGCCAATTCGGTGAGCATATTCTTTGTAAAATTCATATGCACTCTCATCACAATCAAATTTCATGCCAATTGCTGGAGTATTTGATTTGTTTGGGCTTCCAAGAGTAGGTTCTACTTTAGTCTCCTCTTGTTGATCAGCTATCCAACCAATGAATTCATCTTCCAATACAATTTCTGGTACTTCTACAATTTCCTTGCTATGTCTACTTGGAGTATTTGAATTTTTTGGGCTTCCATGAGTAGGTTCTATTTGAGCCTCCTCTTGTTGATCAGCTATACAATCATTCAATTCATCTTCCAATAAAATGATTTGACTAGTATCCATCACCTGTAGTCAAAATACATATTCAAAATCAAATCAGAAAAAAGGAAAAATTTTATAAACAATATTTAAAAAAAGTATTCCAATGTTCAGGATCCATTAAAGAATACTCTCCATGAATTACGTACAAACACTGGAGTTTTAGAATGTATAAATCTAGAAGCCTATAAAGTTTACTCTCAGTTCTTATACTTTTGAAAATCAAGTCAATATGAACAAGAACAATTTTTTTAGAAGAATCAAAGATAAATTCAATACTAAAGAAAAATGAATACAATTTCTACAACTCAGCTAAATTTAGTATCATAAAAACTACAACAAAACCATAGTACAAGACAGCAAATAACAACACTATTACATATTAGAGAAGAAATACACATAAATTCATTTTTTTAATAAGTAAATTAAACTAGATTTGGTAACTTATAAACAACCGCTAGAAAATCCTCTTCAGTTCTTGAAGGAATCAAGGTTATCAATGAACAATCAAACTAAAAAACGCACATTAATAATAATAAAAAACCAGAAAATCTAGAACTCACATTAATAATCAAACACAATTCATTAAGAAAAAAATTAATAGAATTAAAAAGGAAATTTAGTTCTAACCGGTGAAGCAGCGGAGACTGAGTGGGCCGGTGGTGGAGACAGAGGAAGATTGAGGTGGTTGGCCGGTGGTGGAGACAGTACAGGATTTGAGGTTGGCCGGCGGTGGAGACAAGAGGATTTGGGCTGGCCGGCCGGCGGTGGAGATAGGAGGCTATGGGTGATTGGTTGGAGCTACGTTATGGCCTTCTGGGTTACAGTTTAGAGAGAGAGCTCATACGTATAGAATTTTTGAGGGTTTTTAGTTTTTAGTTTTTATTTTTATTTTTTTAATAGGTGGTGTGGTTAACTAGGGTTAGTTGAGTTAAGTTTACTTAAGTAATCATGTGCAATGCACATGCTATTTTTTACACATGTCATCTTATTAGACCAGTTTGTAGCCTAAGGCTACAACTGGTTTTGTAGCTAAACTTTGTCCACAAATTAATTAGTTATGGTTGGGTATTAATTCATAACAAATTAGATTAGAATTGACCATATATATTCTTCAATTTTATTCTATCCGAAATCATATACTATATTATTATTTCCTTAGTTTATATGTCAATTTTTATTATGGACAAATTTTAGCTACAAACTTGGTTGTTGCTAATAATTACAACTTCATTCAATATTCTTCTAAAAAAAACTTTATTTAATATTTTTTTATTAGATGTGAATTTTGAAAAATTCACCATTGTATTACACTTTTTTTTCTTATATTTTTCATGCTTGTAAAATTTCAAAATGATCAAAGATTGATAGTTATATCATCAATTAAATGCTTAAATTCATAAAAAAAAAAAGTTTATGGATCGAATAGTATATAACATTTAATTGCACAAAATTTGACATGTGTGTTAAGAACATAAAAAAATACAATCCAACAATTAGATTTTTTAAATATGTAATCATGTTAAGGAGTTGTAGCCATTGACTACAACCAAGCTATAAACTTGGTTGTAGCTTGGTTGTATCCAAACTTTGTCATTTTATTAATCATTTTAGTTATACTCAATTTATAAATATGTTGATTTTCTAACAGTTCAACATTCAATACCATAGAGCATAATTGACCTTATAGCAACCACAAAAAAGTTCATCAAGATAACTTTTCCATCTCTGTTTAATTAATCTACTATTCTTGTACTAATACTCTTTGATTTTCATCTTTAATCCCGGACAACATTCAAGTGTATCTGTATTGGAAAGAGGTTGCGTACACAGTTATGTTTTTACTATAATCGCATTACAAAATAACACAGTTGCAACTTTTTCATCAGGATCCCAGCAAATCCATATTCTACCCAAATAATGACTTCCATAGTTATTATAGAAACTCCAGCCAGAGCAATCACCTTCACAATGCCACCCGTGACCCGTCTTTTCTTCCTTCACTCAAGGCTTAACTAAACACAAAATTGATAGTTGAAACTTTCTAATGGAATTCATATGGAATCTGTATAGTTTGCAGAGGGTTACCAACATTCTTTCCCTCTTCTACAGTTTTACCTCTCCTTGTACTAGAAGTGTCTCCTTGTGTTTGTTTTTCTTTTTTCCTTTTTGATTATAACCCCTTGCTCCATTGCAGCTTCAACGGACTGTTCTATAGTACATTGTCCATCAGAGTGCTCATTATCCTCCAACTTAGAAGCAATGAAGGCTCACCAAATTCCCACTGCAGTATCTTCCAAAGTTTGATATGAACCTGAATTCCTCAGTGGAGTGGATCTCAGCTGCGTTCTCTCATTTGAAATTCTGAAGGGGAACTAACCAACATTTGGGACCTCAAAGAACTTCACATAGAATTTGGCTCCGGCCTAATCCTCTCATTGAGTGTCACATTAAGAAAAAGCATACCATTGGGGTCGTAATGGACTTGGGGGAGCACCATTACTCATTTTTTACTCGAGTACATCAATGTTCTCATAGACTTGAACGTCGCTATAACAACCTAAGGAAAGTCCGATGTGGAACTCAGAACACTTACATAGTACACAATCAATTTTCAATCAAATTTGGGGCATCACAGTCACCATCTAAGTACATCACCTAGTTATACTCAATAAACTGCAATAGTTTAATCAAAGAATATGAATAGGGAGGACAAGAATTCATGTGTAGTGCTATAGGGCATACCGATTGTATAAAAATCAAAATAGTCTCACGTCCTTTGAATTAAATTGGTTCTTCCATTTAGTATTCTACATCCCAAAGCGCTTAAATCAACATTCTCTGTAATTAAAGGAACATCCTAAAGAGAACAAAATTTAAATTGATAATTGTTCTACAAGGTTAACATTGTTTGGCAAAACCCAATAGCACATTGAACTTTTAGATAAACTAGTACCTATCAGATGTCTATTTGTTCAATTATTTCAATTTTTAGATTGTCTTAACTCTTAAGTATCAATTTTGGAACTTGATTGTGTGGACAAATGCAAAGTAGACCATAGACCCTGGTAGTTTGTAGTCAAATTATTACATCTAGACTAAGACTAATCTGATTATGTCATGCGGTGATGATAGCATATTTTGGATTTCAATTTGGTGTTATAATGGTGGGTTTGGCGGTTTGGTTTGGTGTTTTAATGGAGTTTTAGAGGTGATGGTGGTGGTTGTATTGTTGTTTGATGTTTCTGTGTGGTTGGTTTGGTGGTGCTGCTGTTTTAGTGTGAGTTTGGATGTTGAGGATAGATACAAAGATGAAGTGATGGGAGATAAATAAAATAATTTTTTATATTATTTATTTGTAGTTTATATTATTTTATTGAGTTGTATATAAAAATAAGAACTGAGATATAAGGTGAGTTGTAAAAGGGGTTGGTAAAATAGATAAAGTAGTGTTTGAGGATGTAAAATAGACACTATTTTATATCCTCATATGCTAATTTTTTTGCTCTATTTAGACCCCTTTTAAAACAAATTAGTTTAACCTAATAAATTAGCCAAGTAGTTACTTAGGTTAATTATGAGATTTAAGTTAAATACATGCAATCATATTACTTAGTGCGAAAAAGTAAAGAAAACAGTAATATGATGACTCAAGAAAACCAATAAAACCAACAATTTCAAGGTAAAAAACCTGGAAGGATTTAACATAACTATTCTCAAGGTAAACAAATTCACTGTGATAGAATGAAAGTTTACAATAGATTTTCTCCTTAAAATCTAAAGCTACCTCATGTAGAACTTACTCACACAACCAAGTCCATCTCCGACTCTATGGACTATTCTATCTTGAATTTGCTAAACACAAACACCAACGTTTGTGACTCAAAGATCCCACTAAAAGGTTTAGCAACACAAATTCTCCAGTTTGTGACTCTAAGACCACCCTTAAAGATTTAAATCATCAGCTATGTATGATCTTATTGCAGCAATTTCAGATCTATCGGTTCTAATGGTATGAGAATGATTTTCAATAGTGACTTTGAAAGGAAAAGACACAATACCTTTTAGATCTCAAAAGAGCACTTCCAAAGTCATAACAAAATGTGCCTTAGAGTTTCTTTTATACACTAGGAGAATTAGATTTGAAACTCTAATCACTTAATGGGCTTAACAGGTTGTTGGGCCGAAATTAAATTCTACAGAATCTGTCTTTCGATCAGTTGAACCTGTTCTCTCGATCGGTCAAACCTGGCATGTTTCAAATTCTTAAACTTGTAGCTTGCTTATTCTTGTATTCAGACTTGCAGATCCTTAAGCATTATCTAATATATATTCCCTATCTACTATAAGATCTATATCTAAATAAGTTTATGCTCATAATTTACCAATTATTCTAAAGATCCTAACACTAATGCTCTTACAGCTTGCACAAGAATTTTTGTTTTCTTTCTTGTCTCTTATCAATGTAAGTCTTTTTTTATTATATATTTTTAGAGTCTTGCTAAGTCAATGTATGTGTGTATCTGTGCAAGTCTTTTATTACTATTTATTATCAATATGCATGTGCAAGTTAAACAAGATACGAGAAACGAGTACGATGATTTTTTTCCCAGTGGGCGTGTGGATCGATGGCACCCACGCACATCTGTATTGCTCATTTGAACCGCCTCCCCTTTCCTTCCCTCCTCAGAAAATACCGAAATTAAAATATATTTTTTATATATATAATCTTATCTACAGCATGCATGTGCAGACGTAGAAAAAAAAACCGGTTTATCTACTGATCGTGACAATTATGGCCACAGTGTTTTTTCTTTTTTCTTTTTTGGTGAAACTAAAATTGCATTAACACAAAATAAATAAATAAAAGTTATAATAAATATATAGATACAAAATTAAGAGTTATGACGGAAAAAATTTGAAAAACAAAATTTTGGCAGGAATGATAAAACACACACCACAGTCCAAAATTTTCTTTTTTGAGAAATTAAAGAAACCAAACATATTTTCAAAGGTCAAAACAAGTCTTCAATTTGTATTTTTGCTTCTCTTTTCCCCACGCCAGCACGATTACTATTATCTCTTCGTAGCCGCCTCTCTCTCTCTCTCTCTCTCTAGATCTCTTTGTGTTTTTTTCTTTGGCATACGAGCCTGCTATTAATTAGATTAAATAGTCCACCAAAAGGTCTCCAAGGTTTATTCATTACAACAAACTTGAGTTTTTTCGACATATTTTTATCTACGGTCACTAAAAAATATTAATAAAAACCTTAAATTTCTACGGTATAACTATTGAGTAAAGTAAAGAAATTCACATATTTATTTTCACAGTTGGTATAACTGTTGAAACATGTGTTAAAGAAAATCCAACTGTTGAAATAGGTGTTAAAAAAATAAGGAAAATGCTAACGAATGCCTTAAGGGCATTAGTTAATAATTCATTTAAAGAAAATTTTTATAGGAAAATGAAATAAAGCAATTAATGTTTTAACAGCTTTTTTCATTTCTCATAAAAGTTGTATTAAAACTTTTCTAAAATTGATTGTTAACCAATACTCTAAGGGCATTCGTTAATATGACCCAAAAAATAAATAAATAGGGAAAAGTTATATCAACAGTCGGATAAATCTGAAAAAAAAAATTAAATATTTTATCAACAGTTATAAAATGTTGAAAATAAAAACATGGAACTTGTATAGATTCTACAGTGTTTTTAACGATTAATTTTTTTTATCCTTCTCTCTCTCTCTCTCTCTATATCAATCTCTCTTTGTCGCTCTCTCTCATAGCTCTTTGCGGTCATGGCTATTAATCAATTTCAAAACCTTTCTATTTTTCTATTATTTTCTAGGCAACCAAACAGAGTTCTTGACTAGGGTTTTTTTTTTTTTTTTTTTTTTTTGATTTCCTCATCAAGATCATTGCCATCGAATTGATTTCACCAAGCTGGTACTACTACATTCAGATATTCACACTTTTCCCTATACAAACCCTTCGATTATGTATTTTTTCTATTTCTCTCGATTTCGTAGTTTTAAAAACTTATTTCTGATCAGTTTGTTTTTGCTTGGACTCGAATTTTGTCCATACTCTGTTATTCACTTTGAGTATTTTGAACTTTTGTGGTTTTTGTTCTTGAATTTGAAAATTGAAATGCTATGTCAAAATTGAATTTGTGGTTTTGTGTATTGCGTGCTTTCAATGTGATTGCAGGTGCATTTGCATTGGTATTTCAGCTCAATGAATGGTCAAGGAGAGTTCAAATTTCACTATCTGTGGGATTGAAAGCAAGAATGTTAGTTGGTGAGTAAGTGAGTGAGTTGCAGGTTCTTGATAAATTTCATTACTATTGTTTACATTTGTTGGCTGTTCTGAAGGGTTTCTGAGAATTATGTGATTATGTGTAGTTGTAAGTTGTAATTGATTAGATGTGCTCAGTTGTAAATTTTATAATGCACATTGTGATATAGATGGTTGCTAATTTCCAATTTTTTGGTTTACAGCCTCAGTACTCACTTTGAAGTTTGAGCTGATCTTCCTTCCCTTTTGTCATCCCATCGGGTACAAAAACTCTTCAAAGCTTTTTCCTATTCTATATGAAAACAAAGTGTTTTTCATTATATTGAGGCTCTTGATTTCTGATGAATATATTTATCCTATAAGAAAATATTAGTTGGTGGAAGTTTAGAAAACATTTTTGAGGAAGCTTAAATTTTTGGTACTGGTTGAATTATTTGGGGGCTTGTTCTTTGTGGCAACCCAATAAGAATTAGCTTTAAAAATAAACTCCTATCCTTTGTACGAAGCATAGCAACCTCTACACCTAAATATCACATACCAATACTTTCATTAACCCCTTCTCTGGTGTTGGACTCATACTGTGAAAGCAATGCTCATGAGGGTGTTTACTCCAAAAACCGAATAATTGATAGCCTAATCAAGTCTGGGCAGTTAAACTCTGCCCTCAAGGTGTTTGATGAAATGCCACTTTGTGATGTTGTTACCTATAATTTGCTGATTTATGGTCATGCTAACGCATGGATGATAGGCACTGGAATGAGGGTACATGGTAGTGCATCTTAAAGTTGAAGAAAAATGAAGACAAAAATAAGACTATCAATAAAACTTTTTGATACTATAGGCATAAAGTAAAATAACAGGGCTACTAATGCTGTTGTGTTGAATTACTTTCTTAGATCAACAATATGTTGATCATTTACTTTGGAAGATCCAAAATTTAGCACCAATTTTAAGATACCTTAGTTAAGTCTATCTTCAATCTTTCCACTTCAAATGAGATAAGCTCATAAGAAAGATCAATGTACAGAAAATAGGGAATAAAAAATGGCATGCCTGGCTTCTTGTCACCTCTTGGATGTCAGTTAAATAAAGTTGTTGTAGAATAAATGAAAACTGTTTTTTCGGTGCAGGTTAAGGGGAGGCGGTTGAAGATATGGTTCATCAGAATATCTAACTAACTTCATTTGGTTTTGTTTCAAAGGTTGATAGTAACTTCAGATACCATTAGTAGGAAAATTCCTTTTTCCAAAAGGTAAATAAGAAAAAGATTTGTGACTTCTGCTAGTGTAAAGTGATTTAAGTTAGATTCTGTAAGTTCCTCTATATACCATAATCCCTTTATCTCCATATATTATGCTAATCCAAGGATTTTTGATGAACCAAATCGCTATATCATTGGAGAATTTTTCGCTGTTATTGATCTAAACAGGGTCCTACTGTCTCTTCGATTGCATGAAGAGTTAGGATTGAGGGGACATACTAAAGTGCAAAAAAGAATGAGATGACATAAAAGTCAATTCAAGAATCTAGAGTCACTAACTAGCATCTTATAGAAATCTTTTTCTATATGAAAATTGTTAATGGGGTTTGATACTGAACATGAATAGATAACCTTTTGACTCATGAGGTAACTTTCCTTATTGTTAGTTTTTGTTAAAATATGCTACAGTTGGAGTGTGTATGTGGTTGGAGCTTGGTCTTAGTGACATGATGTCCTTTGTGCAATTATTTTATATATAACCACTAGATTTGTATAGATTATCCCAATGTTCTGGGAGTAGGCTTGAGACTCTTGACCAGACTCTGCTTACAGATAATATCTAAAAGAATATATATTTCCATCTTAGGTATTCCTCTAATCTTATCCCACTTCCCAATTAATTGAAGTAAAAGTGGAGTGGCCACCTCTTCCACTCATCAAACACCCCCCTTTAGTGCACCATGCTCATCATTCAATGAGCTGTAAACTAAAGGCATTCAACAACTGCAAAAAATAAAGCCATCAATTCCCATTTGAATATTGTTTATAATATTTGCAGAAGGGTTACAACTTGTTCATAAAGTAGGATAACCTTAGTTTCTACATATCTTTTTGACAATACAGCTAATGGCTTTAAGCAAAAAACTCTATTTTATGCATGTCTGTTTGCATTTGAGCAGCCATATGCACCCGAATTTTCGTGCTTCATGTTGTAGTTGTCACTATCAAATGACGTATTCAATGATGCATCTCCATTGACGTATGCCATTTAGATTTTTTAATATAAATTTTTAATATGATCATCGCCATGTGGGGTGCAAATTTTGTTAGGTGAAGGGCTTGTATTCCTGAAATTATTTACTCAGCTTCAGTTTTAGTTTGTGGGTTCTGTTGGCCTCAAAGTTGCCGCTTCCCTTGTTTATTTATTTATTGCTTTCAGGCCTTGGCCTTATAATGACATACTTTTATAATTTTCCTCTACTTTTTCAGGAATTCAAAAGCGTGCTTAGTACAATAATAGTTTGAATGCACAAGATTTTATAAAATAATTCCCTTATTGATTTTTTGACTTAATATTATAGATTTAATTGAGTTGATTAAGATTACTAGTTATTTCTCTTGCTTCTATGCAGTATTTGAAAGAACAAAGGCTTCCTTCTTAGACATTTATACCTCTTCAGTCAATTCTTGTTAAGCCAATCATTGAGAGATTGCGGGCCTTTAGGTGGTACTGCAAAGCTGGTCTTTGATGTAATCCAATATCCTTTGCTAAAGCTTGTCTCTTTACCAGTTTACCTACACATTCTGATAGTGAAATTTCAATGTGTGCTGCACTGCCTATTGGCATACATCTTTCTGGTGATTTATATATAACAGACTGATCCTAATTTGGTGGTTAAGATACTTCTCATTGCAATTTATCTAATGATTCTTTGCTTCTCTAACTCATGATAATCACTCCAGGTTTTTTTATCTTATTTATGGAAATTTCTTTACCTTATTTGTTAAGGAGCATTTAGCAACTAAGTTCATTGTCATCTATGGTTGCTCAAAGAAGAAAAAATACTTTTAACTTTTGATAACCCCAACTAGTAAAAAGGTAAAGGATGCTTTTGATAACCCCAACTAAGTTCATTTCATACTCTATTTCTGAAAGATTCCAGTCTTCACTGCCAACCTTGCAGCATACCTTTCACTGTTTTAGGCATCACCCAATTTACTCTAAAAGCTAGATATATGAAGTTCCATGACTCCATTGTCACTGGACAATGAAGCAGGCAGTTATTAACAGTTTCCTCACTATTTACACATAACACCAATTTGCCAGCATCATACCCCTTTTCACTAACTTATCTATAATAATGACTTCTCCCAAGGTTGTAGACCACACGAAAAAATTAACTTTAGCTAAATTATGTTGGAAAGGAAGAATTCTAGTCACTTAATTTTTATTGTGAAAAATTAAAAATAGGCATGCATAAATGTTTGGGAAGGACGTATCTTTATGAGCTTGGACAACCTAGCTCCATTAGATTTCGATTTATTGAGGTTGGTGGTTTATAACCACCAAGATCCTGATCCATTTTCTTGCTTTTATTGCAATCAGGGTCAAGGGAAAGTTGAAATTCTAACTGTAGCTTAATTGGTAGATACATGTGTTTCAGATGACTCCCTGTATAAATGTTAGTTTTTAGTGTAATACCATCTTATCTAAGGGTACAACAGCAGGCATTATAATTCTGTATTTGTCATAGAGAAATAGAATGATGTATCCCAGGACAAGGCTCAAATGCCATAGAAAAATTTCTCCGTCCAAGTCTAGAGAGGACCTTACATATTTTGCCAAACCTTGCATGGTGTACGTAAAGTCCAAATATAATAACCCTAAAGTCCAAGTCCAAATATAGTTCATTCACTTTACCCGATTTCCTAGGGTAGGACTACATGCATCTATATGAGTTTATATATAACTCACGCAATTATCAAAATCCCTGTTGTTTGTGTCGGTTAACTGCATTTCTATTGCAACTGGCTCACAATCAAACGTATAATAATAATAATAATAATAATAATAATAATTTTTTTACAAAAAAAAAAAAATTATAAACGGCTAACCTCACCTTCTAAGTTCCACTAGAATTCATTTCAGTTCTCCAACTTTATTTTCATTCATTTCAATTTTCTAAATCTCAAAACTCAATTCAATCATCCAGATGCATAGTAGACATTTATAATCAAACAATATATTTATAAAGACTAAAATAAAAAATAACTTTCAAGTGTAGAGCAAATAAGAAATAGAACCTGATTTATATAAAAAGTATTTTATAATTTCACCGAACAATAACAAGTTTTTAGCAATCTCAACCTGCATAAATAAAGACTTATTCAATATACTACCACTAACTAAAATATATAAAACTAAAAAATATATATATATAAAAACACAAGATTAAAATTAAAAAAAAAAAATTAAGCACAAGCATAACAAAATTTTAAGCACAGCCATAACAGAAAACTTATTAATAAGACCCACCCACAAAAAAAACACAAAACAAATCGTATCTATAACCCAAAAAAAAAAAAAAAAAAAAAAAACGCAGGCTTTAAAAAAAAAAATTGATCTGTATTAAATGAACCGAATTAACAAGGTAGAATGAAGTCTAAGAGGCTGTTTGGATGAGTGATTTTCATAACTCTGTTTCCATAACTCATAACTCAAAAATAGTGGGACCCATAACTAAGAAGTCTATTTGGCACCACATAACTCTGTTTCCAGTTTTTTGTTTCTATCACTCAATTCTTTGATTTTTGAGTTATGAGTTATGGAAACTGAAAATACATTTTAGCTGTTTTCAGTTTCCATAACTCTGTTTTCAATGGAATTTTTGTAATTAAATACACATGGAGGGACCCACTGTCAGGGTCAGCTGCAACTTTTGACCATTTTTTTTTCTTTCTTCTCCATTGTCTTCATTGGCTGGGTTCTTTCTTTCTTTCTTTTTTCTTCTTCTTTCACTAGTCTCCATTGGCTGGGTTCTTTTTTTTTTTCTTCTTCTTCTTCTTTCACTGGTCTCCATTGGCTAGGTTTTTTTTTTCTTTTTTTTTTTCTTCTTCTTTCACTGGTCTCCATTGGCTAGGTTTTCTTTTTTCTTTTTCTTTTTTCCTTCTTCTTTCACTGGGTTCAGGTTTCTGGGTTTTTTTTTTGTTTTTTTATTGGGTTCGGTGAGTTTGGGTATTGGGGAAAAAAAAAAAAAACTGCACCGAGTGATAGGTATGGGGCCCACAAACAGTGTGAAAAATATTGAGTGATGGCAAGTGAGTGATGGTGCCAAACGAGTAGGGTATTTTATGGCCTGTTTGGAAGTTTAGAGAGAGAGAGGAGAGTAGAGGGGGGGAGAGTAGTGGAGAGGAGAGTAGAGGGTAATGGTTATCCTCCACTTTGTTTGGATGTTTTTAAAATTAATAAGGGGGAAGGGAGTAATTAGCTCTTCCTCTTGTTTGGATGTTTTAAAAATTAGAATGGAAAGGAGAGGAAATGATTTAAATAGACAAATTTACCCCTATTTGAAAATGGACTTACAACATTGGTCTATAATTAATTTGTTAGATTAAATAATTATTTAATCAACATTCTCATTCCATCAAATACCACTAATAAAAGTATAAAACTACTATTAACTATTATAAAATAATTTTTATTACCTAAAAAAAATTATAATAAAAATAAAAATAAATTTTCTTTATTAATGGAAAATTTTCAAGAAGCTTCACATAGGAAGCTCGGCACCGTCTTCAGCTCCCTCGACTCCTCCTTCTTCGACGAGGACGAGCTCTGCCGCGTCATGGACGAGCTCGACTCCAACCATGACGGCTTCATTTCCCTGACCGAGTTAGCCACCTTCTGCCGCTCCAGCTCCGAAGATGGCGAAGCCTTCGAGCTCCGCGACGCGTTCAAGCTCTACGATCCGTCGATTCTGATGGGCATTGAAGTGGCGTGCGAGAACCGAGAGAGCGTGGAGAAATGGTGGAGGCAGAGGCGGAGTTTAGAGCGCTTGCCTTCACACCTCGCCGATGCTCTTCTCCGCTGCCTCATCCACCGTCATCTCCTCTTTCCTTCATTACTCGAGTACCTCCTCTTCTTTCAAAATTCTGAATAATTTGAGTTTTCACTGAATGAATTTGATGATGTGCTCTGAAATTTTATCTTGATGTGTGCGGTTATTCGAATCTGGACTCAATTAGGGAAGAGATAATTTAGAATTTCACTGTATCTTTAATCATTTTCTTGGCAACCAAACAGATCATTACGTTAGTGTTTAGTTTTCTCAGGAAACAAACAAAGATTATTTATATAATCGGTTTGTAATTTTGTTAATTTAGAAATGGTAAATTGGAGAATTCATTTGGTCAATAATTTATCTACTCTACTATACTCTCCCTCCAAATCTCTCCAATTTGGGGGAATTAAAAATGAGGGGTTAGAAGTAGTTGAAACCCCTTCAAACCCCTCCTCCTCATTCCTTAAAAAACTTCTAAATAAGGTAATTGAATTACCCTTCCTTCCTTTACTCTACTCTCCCTCTTTTTTTAAACTTCCAAACAGACTATTAAAGTGATGAGTGATGAGTGATGAGTGACGAGTGACGAAAATTGAGTGATGAAAAAAAATCATCCAAACAAGCCCTAACTAACGCTGTGACGCACTATATAATAATGTAAATCTGAACCGAATTAATGAATTAACAAGGTAGAATGAAGTCTAACTTTTCTCAAAAAAAAAGAAAAAGAATGAAGTCTAACTAGCGCAGTGACGCACTATATAATAATGTAAATCGTAGACGTCTGACTTGAAAAAGAAGAACGTTCTCTATAAATTAATACCTGGAACTCAGGCACTTCATTCACTTCTCTCTCTCTCTATTTTCGAATCTTTTTCGAAAGTAAATTTTTCGCTCGCAACAATCCTAGCATCTCTTTCTTTCCAATCTGAAACTTCTCTCTCTCTCTCTCTCTCTTCGAGGCTTTTGATATTTTTTGATTGCAACAATCCTAGCATCTCTTTCTTTCAAACTGAAACTTCTCTCTCTATTTCCGAAGAATTTGGTATTTTTTTGCTCGAAACAATGGCCAGTAAAGAAGTTGTCCCTGCTATTGGAATCGATCTCGGCACGAACTACTCAAGAGTGGCTGTGTGGGAAAAGGGCGATGTGAATATCATATCGAAGATTCCGTCTTATGTCACTTACACTGACAAGGAGTGTTTGATGGGTTATGCGGCCAAGAATCAGGTCGACAAGAACCCCAAAAACACTGTCTACAGTAAAGTTTCTAATACGACCCTTTTTTTTTACTATTTATTTATTAGAAAACGGCGACGGTCTTTTTGATGTAGTGAGATTTGATTTGTAGAGGGTTGTCATGTCAAAGAAACTGTGATTTTATAATGGTTATGTAGGATTTATTCTATGGTTTGTGTTTTTTTGGCTTCATGTGTATTTTTTTTGCTTTCTTATTAGATGAAAGGAGAGCTATTTCTATTAGGCAGTACTATGTAGAAGTTATGTAACAGAAGTTCTTTCATTTTTGGGTTTATTGTTATTATATTACTTTTTAGAATTAGAGATGCGACAAATTTAGATTAATTACAGAAAAAAGTTGCTAGATTTATGTTGTTTTGTAATCTAATAATTTAGCCGTGATGTAATTCGATGATCCTGTGCACGTAATTTTTTTATGTCAACTATAGTGTCGTAGTTTTCTGTGGAGTTGGTTTGGTCTTTATTTTTTAGGTAGTCATCAATACTTTATTGGCTTTATTAGATTATGTGATATTTTTGTCTATTGGATGCTTATGTTGTATCATCTGGCGTTCACAGGCGTTAAGCGTCTGATTGGAAGGACATTCAGTGATGCCTCTGTTAAGAGTGACATGAAGCTTTGGCCATTCAAGGTCATTTCTGATTCTCATCATAGACCCAAGATTGAGGTCGACTACAAAGGTGAGAAGAAGCAGTTTGCAGCTGAAGAAATATCGTCCATGGTCCTTCATAAGCTGCGTAAGACTGCTGAGGAACATCTTGGTGGTAAGATAGTGATCAAGAAAGCGGTTGTGACCGTTCCAGCTTACTTTAACGACTCTCAGCGCCAGGCAACTAAGAATTCTGGGGTCCTTGCTGGTCTCGATGTGATACGTATCATCAATGAGCCCACTGCTGCAGCCATTGCTTATAATTTTAAAGAGACCAGTATTGTTGGCAAGAATGTTTTGATTTTTGATCTTGGTGGTGGCACTTTTGATGTCTCACTTCTTACAATTAGAAAGGGAAAGTTAGAAGTGAAGGCCACAGCTGGTGACACTCACCTTGGAGGGGAGGACTTTGTTAATAGAATGGTGAACCACTTTGTTGACAAGTTTAAGAAGGAGAACAAGAAAGATTTTAGTGGGAGCCTCGAAGCCCTTAGTAAGTTGAGGACTGCTTGTAGGGGGGCGAGGATGATACTATCATCCGCTAGAGATGCCACCATTGACTTTAAGTATGAGGGTGTTAACTTCCATTCAAAGATTAGTCGTGATACGTTTGAGGAGATCAATATGGATCTCTTTAAAAAGTGTGTGGAGCTCGTTGAGAAGTGTTTGAGGGATGCTAAGATGGACGACAGCACTGTCCATGATGTTGTCCTTGTTGGAGGTTCTACTAGGATTCCCAAGGTGAAGAAGCTGTTGCAGAGCTTCCTCAATGTGAAGGAGTTTCGTGGGAGCGTCAGTCGAGAAGACGCTGTTGTTTATGGTGCTGCTTATCAGGCTTATATCTTGACACATGTAGGTAACAAGAAAGTTTCGGATCTGGAGTTACCGAATATTGTCATCCCTCGGTCACTTAAATTGAAGAGTACTGCCAGTGGTGATAGGCTGACTGTCTTGATTCCAAGATACGCCACCATCCCCATCCCCACCAAGTGGGTGGAGCGGAAGTTCACCTATTCAGACAAACAACGTGGTTTCTTCTTCGAGGTTTATGAGGGTGAGAGCAGATGTACCGAGCTGAACAACTTGCTAGGCACGTTTGACTTTTCTGGCATTCCTCCAACTCCAAAGGGTAAAGCTCATTATTTCACTGTCTCCTTTAAAATTGATGCCAACGGTATCTTCAATGTCTCTGCTAAGGTCAAGACCACTGAACAGGAGATAAATATCCCATTTACCACCTGGGGAAGACTCTGTAAGAATGAAATTAAGAGGATGATTCAGTGAGCGAAGAAGTACAAGGCTGAGGACGACGAGCACAAGAAGAAGTAGATTATGGCGAAGAAAGCTTTGGAGATATTGGAGATAGCTCACGCTTAAAAGCATGAAACACCATCTATTAGCATTGAATTATGTAAAATCCCTATTTTAATAAGGAATAGAAGCTTAGTTTTTTTTTTTTTTGGGTAACAATGGAAAAAGATTAGTGCCCAAGAGCGTGCACAATGGACTGGGTTGCCATCTTCGCCAATTGCTGGGCTTAGAAGTTTATTGTTAAATGAACTTTCCCGTTTTTATTCTCTGTATTTGTTTGTTTTTTCTCACGTGTGAAAAATGTTGCGTCACGTGTGAAGGGCTGATAGATAGCTATCATGTGTGAGGGGTTGATCCTACGCGTAGGCCACTTAGGCCATGGCCAAGGTCCCTATTAGAGAAAGACCCTCGGGTAATTCTTACATGCTCCAGAAGTAATGTTCCTTCCTCTCACATGAGGGGTGGCCCCACGTAGAAGCCACGCGTGGGGCCCACCTCTCATGTGAGAGGAGGGAGCATTGCTCCCAAAGCACCTAAGTTTTTTCTCTCAAATGTTGGTCCAATAAGTAATTTTTTTTTAAAAAAAAAATGTAAGTTGAACTTTTTTTTTCACTAATTTTAAGAAGAGTGATGCTAGGATTACTACAGTTCTACGGTATAAAATTTACAAATTGATATTTATCAATCACTAAAATACACTTTAAACATTAATTTATTAGGTAATTGAAATCCACTAATCACATACATTAACACATTGTTTATAAGTTTTATGTATTCAAATTTGTAGTATTTTCCTTTAAGAAAGTCCAAAAATATATTAATGCTAGAAATACTATAAATTTTATTACATAAGTGTTATAAATTATTATGTCACCAATAATAAGAAGTTAATTCAAATTAGCCTTTGAGCACGCTTGTGCTCAATGATATTTTTTATTTTTGTAAAGATTAATAATTTTCATGCATTATAATTCAGAGTTGCTATATTTCTCAATCACAATAATACCTAGGGGTGTGATGAGGTTTATGTATTTGTGGGTGAAATAATTTTTTTTTGTTTAAATATCATTACACCCTTAGGTGTTTTTGTGATTTGGAAATTTAACTCTGAATTATGATGCATGAAAATTATAAACTTTCACCAAAAAAAAGAGAGCCTATGCTTAGAAGCTAGTAGTTTTAAATTTTATAAAAAAAAAATGGTAACTGTTCTATCTTTGAATTAAAATAAATAGTTAGCTAAAAAAATATTGTATATTATTTTCTTTTATCAACGTTAGAGAAAGATAGAGTGGGAAAAATGAAGAAACTATTTTATTTATTAGAAAAAGTTGTAGTATACTGAGAGAGAGAGAGAGATTTAAACTATCTAAAATCTGAGCTGATTTAAAAAGAAAATCTAAAAGGAGTTGTTTTATTTTCTTAAAAAAAGGTTGTTTTATTTTGAAATTTGAATTCAAAGAAAAATGGATGGAAAAAAAACTGCATTCTAAAGCTTATTTAAAATTTAGGAGTTTTTAAATTAGTAATTTTACATGTTTAACCCTATTATTTAAACTTCCTACGTAAATGGATTTGATGGTATTTTAGGCATCCAAATAAAGAAATTCAAACTAGGGAGCCCCTTAAATAATAGTATAGATATTCAATTATTATCATGTTAAAGTGCCTCTAATCACATTTATTTTCCACATTATTTTGTAAGCTTTTGTAGTAATTTTAACATTTTCAAATATATATATCTATATCTATATATATATATATATAGATTAATTTAGAAATCCAACCAATCACCATTAAGTAAATGGAAAATGCTAAAGTTATTACAAATATTATTACAAAATACTTACAAACTATATGGCAAGAATAGACTGGTGTCACAAACAATATGATAAATGAATAATTTAATCAATTTTTTCTAATTGGTGACACGTCATTTTGTAAAGCTTATGTAATAAAATTTGTAGTATTCCTAGCATTAGTCAAATGCATTAATTATATATAAAAAAAGTAAGAAACTAAGAATAATGAATTTTTAAATAAAAAATATTGTAGTACAAAACATTAATTATTTTTTATATAGTTAATGTAGGGACACGTTTTGGTCCCTGAACCCAAAGTGTGATTGGATCCAAGCCCAATACACTGAATTTGTAGATAGTGGGTTGGAAAACTAGGCTCTAATGAATGGGACAATAGTTAAAATGGGTTCTAGAAGACAATTAAACAGAAATGGACGGGAATAATCTAATTATATTTGTCCTCGACACAATCCGAGGAGGCCCGTTCTAGTATATATTGATTGAAAATAGTACAGATATGGTTCAAGCTGCTACAATATTTTCTCTTACAAATTTCCAATCCCCACTTCATGGAGAGTCCTTTCCATTATATAGTTCTCTTTAGACAATCTTGGCCCTGCACTTGTTGATCATCCAAGCCAATACTTGAGTGCTTATCCCATCGGACACCCTTCTAGGCCCTCTGTGCGTTGGAGTAGCCAATGCAGCACTGTTCATGGATCTTCTCCACATTAATGCGGTCAGGGAGTTAGGTGTAGAGCATTTAATGTGGTGGTAGCAACTTTCTCCTTAGATATTTAGGACTCCCCTCTGTCTTTTGTTTCTGCAATGCTTATTCGTGCCAACAGAACTTCCTGGAACATTCCCCTGGACGGCAGACCACCTCCATGGACCTCAGCTTTGTCTAGCCGAGGATGCATTTATCCTCGGCCCACCCTCTTGAGCCATTATGACCAAAACTAACCTTTTTATTTACTAACACGGTCTCTTCTGACAAAGATTTCTCCTGTTCGGACAAACCCTTGTCCTCGGCTTGGGCCACAGGCCCAAAACACAAATAGATAATGAACTCCTGGGCCCAATATCCCTACAGTTAATAAAAAAATTTATTATTTTAAGTGATATTTAAATACACAAAAGCCCATTTAAGGTTTTTGCCTTAGAGCATTAACAACAGACATTGTAAAAAAAAAAATCATTTTAACACATCAAAAAACTACTTTATTATTTTAGCACACCATTTTACAATACACTTTACATCACATTTTTTATTTTTCAATTCAATACATTAAAATAATATTAACTCAAAACCCAACCCAATTAATGAAAAACACAACAAAACACATCTGGCAAGTAGCCACCACACAACCATTGCCACTGCCACCACACAACCACCACATCCTTCACAACCCAAAACACAACTCAAAACAAATCCATTCAAATCCATTTAAATACCCACAACAAACCACTACAAACCCATAACTAGGGATGAAGCCAGGACTTGGAGTTAAGGGGTAGCTCTACTGCTCACTATGTGTGGCGGCTCCGACTTTTTACTCTACTACTTAACCACTAAGTATTTTTATTTAAAACTTTTTAAAGGGATAGATTGTTTGTTTTGTGTAAAATAGGTTGATTGAGCTTAATTTTTTTTTTTTAGTTTTATTATTGGTAATTTTTGTTGTTGGGCTAATTTTTTTGGATTTGTATATTTTGTTTTATATTTAATCTATTATTTTTTTATGGCCTTTAAAAGGTGGAAAATGCTAAAACTACAAAATTATTACAAATTTCTAATGTGGTGAGTAATAGGCAAATAAAAAGTGATGCAAGTGTGGAACCAATAAGAATTTGCTACCTCAATAGTTTGAAAAAATTTTGTAAAAAATTTTGTGGCTATAACATTACCCTTAAAAGAATTGATGGCATTGTTAGGGGGGGGGGGGGGAAGTGTATTAGCGGGCATTGCCCCCTAGTCCATATATAGCTCCGTCCATGCCCATTACCATCACTGTACAAAAACACCAACAACCACCATTTCACCCATAGAATGAATGAAGAGACCACCTTCTACTGACTACTAACTTGTAGCAAAATGAATCTTTGTTAGGATTAACCACAACAACAACAAAAAATAGTGCACACCGTTTGGTGCCGATAGTTATCTTCAGCAATACCAAAACTCACAACAAAAAAATCAAACTAAAGGTCCATTTGAGAACAACTTATTTAGCTAAAACTAAAAAATTTTTACTGGAAAAAAAAAAAAAAAAAAAAAAAAGTTAAAAGCTAACTGAATAGTATAGTGGGATCCATGAATAGTACCAAAAATTGCAATGGGACCTATGAATAGTAACAAAAATAAGCTAAAAACTCTAATAAGCTGTGGGTTTCATCACTTTCCAAACTCACTCTAAAATATCAAAAATGTTTAATTTGTCTGGTCCCTTGGAAACCCCAAATCTCATCTAGGCGCCGGTAGTTATCTTCATCTTCTTTGATTTGTGGTTGTAGTGGTGTTAGTTTTTGAAAATAACTGGGACCAAATTGTAGGAACCAAAAATGTGGGAACCAAAATAGTATTTTTGGTTTTTTTTTTTTTTTTTTTGGTGCAACATATACATGATAAATGGGTTCAACTTACACCCAGAGTCACTTTAAGTAAAGTTATACCATCTAATGACTTTTTACTATATTTAGATTTTGAAAATTTAATCGTTAGATTACATTGTCTTCTTATATACTCCATGAGTGCCAAATTTCAAAATGATCAAAGATAAATAGTTATGTCATCAATCAAGTTTTTAAATTCAATTTTTTGAAGTTTAAAATTATACATAAAAGATGAGTATACAAATTGAATACTAAATAAAATCTGATTAATATGAAATTTGACATGTATGTTAAGAACATATAATTTACTAGTTAGATTTTCAAAGTATGAATCCAATAAATAAATAAAAAAGTTTATACATCAAAATAAATTCTGAATCCAACTTTATACATAAAAATAAAGTTTTTATCTATTTTTATCAATTATCATGTGATGAGTCAAAAATATACCAAGATCGTCATTATAACATTGACGAAGTCAAATATACATTACACATTCATTGCGAGCATTTATGCCAAAAAGTAACAGATGAAGCAACGGTAACAAAGGAGCTATGCACATCAAAACACCAGTTTGTAACGCATTAGCCGTTGCACATAAATGCAGAGATTCATTACCAATTAAGGTCAACATAACTATAAAAAGGAAAGGGAATGAAATAAAAAGGTACATACAATTATCATCCCAAAAACCACTCTCAAGTTGAATTTTTCTAACAGTACACCTCTAGGGAATTCTTTTCTGACTTAATCATTGAAGGGTTTTTGGGAAACACCACAATGATGCATTCTTTTGTTCATCTTGAATCTTATTGCAGGTTTCAGTGAGAGACGAATCTACCCCATCGTCCATCCACACTGAAGAGGAACTTAACTGCTGTTTTTTTGCATCATCAGTTTGGCGCTGGCTGTGGGGATCGCTAATCAGTTAAGCCATTTTCCTATCCACAAAAGAAATCCTCACAGTGCAAGATGGACCCAGAACAAGTAACACAACAGATTCAAGCTCTCACAACCAACATAGCTAAATTAATGCGCCATAGTGAAGAACTCAGAAAGGCCACTGAGTCCCGGAACGAGGAGCGACAGCGAACCACTAAAAAAAAAAATAAAGAGGACCAGCGCGTAACCGGGGGGGGGGGGGGAGTATGCCTTGATTGAGTGGACTGGGGCGAAGAAGAAAATGGGGTTGCTACCTAGTTTTACGGCCTAGGAACCATGTATATAGCACCCTTACGTGGAAGGACTGATCTTACTACCAGAGTATGGGTTTGGAGTTTAGGTATAGCTTGGGAAGGTGTGAGGCACCCAAGACCGCCTGACCCTTGTCTTAATCTTATCAAAGACATGTTCAATATTGCATTCTAAACTCACACACACTAGCATACATCTAAGCATACAATATGGCATTTCATCCCAAACTCTAGCATACATTTATCATGGCATTTCACATCACATCTTAACATACACCTATCCACATGTGTTTTTTTGAAGTTCTTTAGCGAGTTATTACCATTTTTACAAAACGACATTTTTTTTTATCTTGTTTTCTTTTGTTTATCTATGATTTTTTTTTTTTTTTTAAGAGAAGACAAACATAAAAGAGGAGTAAAAATACTTATTTACCCTCGTTTTTAATAGAGGTGGGTAACAGAGTTCTAACAGAGCGAATCTCAAGTGGACAAAGTGTTTAGTTTTGAACCATGGGTAGGCAAAGTAAAAACGAGCCTAACTACTAGTGGGTTTACTGTAATTTGCCCCCAAAAAAATCAAATTAAAATCCCAATCGACAATATACCTTTTGAAATAAAGTATGATTTAATCTTATATGAATAATTTTGAGAAGCCGAAGAGTGTGTTTATTGGTGTGTTTACTGTTTTTATTTCTTTCTCATGGGGGAGAAGAAGTTTCATAGAATGAAGTTTGCCAGTTACCTAAAAGTTGCAAAATTGATAGTTGTGGGCTTTTTCTTTCTTTTTTGATGAATAGTAATTGGCTTTTTTAATAACCGATAAAGTAGTGGCTAACAGTGGGAGAGTGGTCCTAGTTTGAAAGGAATGTTTTAGAGAAGTATTTTTATGGGATTGTCCTTTAATTTTGTGTTTGCTTAAACTTAAGATGTAGGGTATTTTTGAACTAGAAAAATGAGAATCCCAAACAAAGGAAGCCTCTAAAATATTAGTACAGAGAATAGATAAATGATTACAAAAATTTACTAATATAAGTAAACCCAGAAGGCAAGCAGGCAACCAAAAAAAATTGGTGTTGTCCCTTCAAAGAAGATGGGGTGGTTGGTTCCTTATGTGTTTTAGTAGGTCATTTTATTGGGCTTTTTTTTTTTTTTTTCTTTATTCCGCTTTTTTATTCTTTTATCACTTTCATATTGAATTTGTATTCACTGGTTAATTTGCAACTAGATTTTTTAATGGATTTTAAGCCGAAAAAATAACTGCTAGAATAACATTGCTTTTCAGGCAGGAGTTTAAACTTTAAAGCACTCACTCATCTTGCATCAATAACCAGAACGAAAAATACAGAAGAAAGTTACAAGAGTATATTTCTTGGGCAATGAAATTTGGAAATGTAATAGAGGGAAAATTATAGGAAGAGTCTAAGAGAGTAAAACAAATCTCAAGGTGTAGTCTTATGTAATTATTTGTTATCTAGGAACAACAACTACTACATAAAGCCATAAAGGTTCTATTTAAAAAAAAAAAAAAAAAAATTTAACTATAGGTTCTTGATAAGGATAATGCAGCAAAGCCTCATGATAATGATAAGGCTCATCACTCAGATACAGATAAAGGCAAATTGTAATTTGCTATGTAAACTATCCCTTGTGTTTGTAATTATCAGTTGTGACAAACCATTCTATATATATTACATTAACTTCCTGAACCATTCATCAAGGGAGATTCATTTACTTTTGGTTTCTAAAGTCTTTTATGGTATTAGAGCCTTATAAAGACTCACGTCTATCATCATGGCCCATCACTCCTCTTCTTCCCTTTCCTCTTCTACCTCACTATCAGCCACCCCTGCTACTCTCAATTTTAATCCTAGCAACTTTCAATCCTTGGTGGCTGTCAAACTCACCAAAGATAATTACCTTCTCTGGCGTGCCCAAGTTACTCCTTATCTACATGGTCAGCAACTATTTGGCCATGTTGATGGCACCATTATTGCTCCCTCAAAATTCATTACTACATCTGCACCATCTTCCACTACTCCAGTGCAGATTGAGAATCCAGCTTATAGTCAATGGTTTCAAAAGGATTAAGTCATCCTTAGCATTCTAATGTCTTCTCTGTTTGAAGGCATTTTGATAGGCCACAAACGGATTGACCTCTTGTGATTGAAATTAATTAATTAATTAGCCAAGTTATTAATTAATCAATTTATCATGCAAAACATGTGGTAGCACAAACAAATCACCAAACAATTAAATATGCAGCGGAAAATAAATAACACGGTGATTTGTTTACGAATGGGGAAAACCTAACGGCAAAAACCCCACCAGGTGATTTTCAAGTCACCACTCCCGAAACTCCACTATTATCACAACAAACGGTTACAAGTAAAGGAATCCCAAGTACCTTACCAACCTACAGTTGAACCTTTACCTCAATACCCAATTGGACTTGTTCTGTAGTGATAGTTCCCCTTTTCGATGCACGGCTCCCAAGTACGTGACTAACTAATTGCGCGGATCCTAGTACGCGACTTCAATCACCAACTAAAAAGGTTGTTAGCTGCAAAGTTCTTCAGTTCATCTACACGATGAAGATCAAGAAGATGCTTGGTCACAAAACCCTATAGTGCAAATACACAGCAACTTCTTCTAAAGAGAAAGAGATGAACTTGGGCAAGAACTTCGTCTCCGGTTACAAATTGCTTGAACAGTGTTTGCTCAATGCTTGTGCAACTTGTTAACTATATGACGACCCTTAAAACAATCTTTTTATATGTCTAGAGTTAGGAGAAAAGAAGGCCCAAAGACACATCCACGGATCTTAAGAAAAACAAATCAGAAATTCTGTTTTTGTAAACCTCGACAGATAGAAGCTGTCAAGCATCTGTCGAGCTAGCTGTCGAGCCACGGGGCTGAAACAGCTTCTTAAACCTCTACACATGCTAGCTGTCGAGCTTTAGTAACTCTGCACTTTCAGCTTGTTTTCTTGAACAGACGTGAAGGCTTCAACACTTGATCTTGAAACATGGTTTCTTGAAGTATTTAAACACATCCTAAATCTACCAAATTACAAGTAAAGTGCGTTTTGTCAAAGGATAAGCCAATTACATAAAATCATGACATATGTTCTTAACATGTGAAATACATATGTCCTAACACATTTTAAGTCAAGTCATCAACTGCACCACCTCTCAAGAGGTCTGATCTAGATTAAAGAGAATGTTCTCATCCACATCCACTGCACGAACGATGCATCTGAGCTCTCAATTGTCTTCCATCACAAAAGGCAACTCCTCTGTCACAGAGTATTTTCAAAGGGTCAAGACACTTGCTGATACCCTTGCTGCAATTGGACAACCACTCCCAGCCTATGAGATAGCCTCCTCCCTGCTCAATGGTCTTGATTCTTCCTATGATCCACTCGTGGCCTCTATCTCAACTCACGTGGATCCCCTGACTTTGGAAGACATTTATAGTCACCTACTTAGTTTTGAATAGCGTCTTGAGTGATACATTACTACTGTTGAATCTACAATGGGCTCAGCCAACATGGCCACTCGCAATGACCATTCTCACGGCCGTAATAATGGTCGCAACTCCAATCAGCAGCGTTCTCAGCTAGGGGTGTCCACAGGTCGGTCCGGGTTGGGTTTATGCCCAACCTGCGACCGACCTGATGACATCGGGTTTTTGACAAGAAGACCTGCCGTCGACCGCAAAAACCCACGGGTCAAGTCGGATCGAACTCGGTTGGTCGGCAATTAGGTCGGTTGAAGCTAATAAGATGCTGCCGGAGGTTCAAATCAATGGCAAACTACATTTTTTTAGCCGGATCTTCGCTGGATTTGAGCAAAACCCACTAGATCTGAGCAAAATAATACCAGATCTTTGCCGGATTTGAGCAAAAAATTACCAGATTTTCGTTGGATTTGAGAAAAACTCACCAAATCTATGTCGTATTTAAGCAAAACCTAGTAGATCATAGCTGGATATAAGTGAAAACGAGGAGATCTGACCAAAAACCACAAGATCTTCATTGAATCTGAGCAAAAATCAGTATGTTTTCACCGGATTGGAGGTAGATCTGGCCTTTAGCCAATCGGATTAGGTGGCTCGGGTTTTGGAGAAGGAGATCCGCCATTCAACCCGTCAGCATCGGTTTTAAACCTTTGAGACCCGCCGCTAACCGCCTCTCTCCTCTAGTTGGACGGTTCCGGTTCAGGTGGCTATGGATCGAACGGGTTTTGCGAGTCACGGGTGGGTGTGGATAGCCCTAGCAACCTGCTTCAAGTTAAGGCAGAAGCCGCGGTCATGGCCGTGGCTCATCTTTCTCCTCTGACTCTCGTCCAACTTGTCAATTATGCGACAAAACCAGTCATATTGCACCCAAATGCTTTCATCGCTTTGACATCTCCTACCACTAAGGTTCGTCTCCTAATATGTCAGCTTACTTTATAGTTCCTCAAAATGCTGCTAATATGAATTGGTACCCCGACACCGGCTCTACAAATCGCTTGACCAATGATCTTCAGAACTTCAATCTTCATGCTGAACCTTATAATGGTCATGATAACATTTTAGTCGGCGATGGGACAGGTTTGCATATCTTTAACATTGGTTCTTCTACCATCCCTTATCGTACATCCTCTTTTCATTTACGCAATTTACTTCATGTCCCTGCCATTAAAAAGAACTTAATTTCAGTGAGCCAATTCACCCTTGATAATGATGTATTTATTGAATTTCATGCTGGTTATTTTGTTGTGAAGGACGAGGCAACGGGGACCATCCTCCTCCACGGCAAGACTAGAGATGGGCTATACCTTTTCCCTCTGCTAAACAACTTTCCAAATCTCTTCAAAGCTTCCTTTGCCACTGTGTCCCTCTTGAAGTATGGCATTATCGTCTTGGCCATCCATCATATCGCACTATTCAACAAATTCTCTCCAAGCACAACCTTCCAGTCTCCACCAATAAGGCACCTGCTTCTTGCATCGCTTGCCAACAAGGCAAAAGCCATAGACTTCCATTTAGTTCGTCTAAATCCAAGTCTACTTTTCCCTTAGAATTAATTTTTTTCCGATGTATGGGGACCATCTCCTGTACTCTTAACTAGTGGAAATAAATATTATGTTTCTTTTGTTGATCATTATAGTCGTTATGTTTGGTTGTTTCCTATCTCAAATAAATCTGATGTGCTTTCCATTTTTTGTGCCTTTCAAAATATGGTTGAACAAATGTTTGATAGAAAAATAATAGCTGTCCAAACTGATTGGGGTGGTGAGTTTCGTTCTCTCCATAAATTCTTTGCCACAAAAGGAATCCAACATCATCTAACTTGCCCCCACACATCTCAACAAAATGGTATTGTTGAAAGGCGACATCGCAGCATAATTGAGACTGGTCTTTCCTTGTTATCTCACAGTTCTGTCCCTCTCAAACATTGGGATGATGCTTTTCTTATGGCCACTTATCTTCTCAAACACATCCTACACAACCTTTAGGGTCCCTCTCTCCATCTGAAAAACTTTTTGGCAAAGCTCCTGATTACTCCCTATTATGCATTTTTGGTTGTGCTTGCTATTCGTTTTTTCAACCTTTTAACCGACATAAACTTGATTACCTATCTAAACTCTGTGTATTTCTTGGCATCAGTAACCTTCATCGTGGCTATAAATGTCTTGAACCTACCACTGGCAGAATCTTCATCTCTCGTCATGTAGTTTTTGATGAAACAGTCTTTCCATTCTCCTCACAAAATTCGTCTCCCAGTCATTCTCCCTCAAACACTATTTCTCTTCCACTTCTAGTCCCTTTCTCAAATCCTTCTCAACCTTCTTCTTCATCACCCCATCCATCCTTTCAACCACCTATATCTCCTTCCACTTCTCAATCCTTTCAAATACCTCTATCTCATACTGATCCTTGCCCATCTTCAAGTCTGCCACAAGGGGATACTTCATCACTACCTCGCCACCATCAAATGACCACTTGTTCACAAAACAACATCTTCAAAACCAAGCAGTTTAATGATGGCACCATTTGGTATCCATTACCCAAAGCCTTGCTCACTAATATTTCTTCCCTTGAGGAACCAAATTGTTTTACGCAAGCCAATAAAGATGCTGAATGGCGACATGCTATGGATGCTGAGTTCTCTGCCCTTATGAAAAATGGTACCTAGTCTCTTGTTCCTAGGCGGCCAAACATGAATGTTGTTGGTTGCTGCTGGGTTTATAAGATCAAAAGAAAAGTTGACGGTACCTTGGAACGTTGCAAAGCTCGGCTTGTTGCCAAAGGATACCACCAACAGCAAGGCATTGATTTTGCAAACACTTTAATTCTCGTAATCAAGCCCACTACCATTCGATTGGTACTCAACCATGGTATTTCTCAAGGTTGGACCTTGCAGCAAATTGACATCCAAAATGCGTTCTTGCATGGAAAGCTTTCAGAAGTTTTTTACATGAGCCAACCACAAGGCTACATCCATCCACAGTACCCAAATCATGTGTGTCGGCTCCATAAAGCATTGTATGGTCTTAAGCAAGCCCCTCGTGCTTGGTATTCTAGACTCAGTGAAAAACTCATTACACTTGGCTTCAAACACTCCAACATAGACACTTCACTCTTCATTTTTCTATGTAATGCCATCACCATATTTATCCTTATATATGTCAAAGACATCATCATCACTAGTTCATCCAACTCAGTCATTGATTCTGTTATTCAGTCTCTCAGCCATGAATTTGCTGTCAAAGACCTTGGGAAACTTAGCTACTTTCTCGGCGTTGAGCTATTGCCGCACAAAGCTGGTCTCTTCCTAACTCAGCGCTGATACATTCTGAACCTTCTCAACTGCACCAAAATGGCCGATGCTAGGCCTATTTCTTCTCCAATGTCGTCCTCATCTCAACTGTCTCTTCTTGATGGTGTGGAATTCTCTGACCCAACACTATATTGCAGCACCGTTGGTGACTTGCAATACTTGTCTATCACAAGGCCTGATGTGTCATTTGCAGTCAACAAAGTATGCCAATTCATGCATCGTCCCACTGATATTCACTGGAATGCAGTTAAGCGTATACTCTGATACCTCAAAGACACCATCAACTATGGTCTTTATCTTCGACCCAGTTCCTCCACTCAATTTTCGGTATACTCTGACGTAGATTGGGCTGGTTACCCAGATGATCGCAAGTCCACCAGCGGCTATTGCATCTACTTTGGTCACAATCTGGTTTCATGGAACTCAAGAAAGCAACAAACTGTCGCAAGGTCGAGTACGGAGGCAGAGTATCGGGCTGTTGCAAATGCTATTGCGGAAGTCCTATGGCTTAAGTCGCTTCTCAATGAATTGGGCATTCACGTCAAAATGCGTCCAGTGTTGTGGTGTGACAATGTGGGTGCTACTTACTTGACTGCGAACCTTGTCTTTCATGCACAAACAAAGCACGTCGAAATTGATTTTCATCTTGTTAGAGAACAAGTTCGAAATGGGTTTCTACAAGTGCAATTTCTTTCAAGCAAGGATCAGATTGCAGACATTTTGACCAAACCTCTTGTCTCCACCAGGTTTCATACACTGCGTACCAAGCTCAACATTTTGTTACTGCCGTTTCACTTGCGGGGGGATGATAAGGATAATGCAGCAAAGCCTCATGATAATGATAAGGCTCATCACTCAGATAGAGATGAAGGTAAATTGTAATCTGCTATAGTGCTATGTAAACTATCCCTTATGTGTTTGTAATTATCAGTTGTAACAAACCATTCTATAAATATATATATATATATATATTTATATATATTTATATATATTTATATATATTACATTAACTCCCTGAACCATTCATCAAGGGAGATTCATTTACTTTTGGTTTCTAAACTCTTTTAGTTCCTATCTCAAGCCTTGGAAATGATAGGATCCGAGCGGCAATATATTTATAGGCATTATATGTTTATCAAAAACATGTATGCGAATTCAATGACATAGGCCCCGTTGCTGAAAAAGTGACATAGGCCTTTCCAGTGGTGATGTTAGGAGCCATTTGCAATTTTTTGAAGTGGGTTTTTGGAGAAAATGTGAATTGAACAAAGGTGGTAGACTTTGGATAATTCCATCTCGGTGTGGATAAAAATTGAGCAATGTAGGATCACACTATTTCACACAAATCAAAAAAACTTTGGCCATAACTCGCAAGTGGCAAATGTGTAGTGGTAGGTCCATATGAGACCATACATTTACTATTTACAACTTATCACATGACGAGTTGTGATCAAAGTTGTATAAAATAGTATATTCCTAGCATTTCTCATAAAAATTTAAGCTAGATGGTCCGATTGGTCCCACTTTTTTCCAAGACAATCCCAAAGAAATCGGACTCTTACATGTGGCAACATTTTGATCTGACGGTTATAAAGAGGCTTCATAAATTGGACGGTCCACGACATTTAGGCTCCGTTTGGTTCATGTAAAAGCATTTCCGGAAAATAAATATTTTTCGGAAATTCTATTTTCGGGAAAGGAAAATGTATTCAGGTTGTTTGGCTGCCTCGAAATTCGTTTTACGGAAAATCAATTCCGATGTTTGGTTCGTTCAAACATTTTATGGAAAATGCGTTCCGTTTTACGGAAAATCAATTCCTATGTTTGGTTCGGTCAAACATTTTACGGAAAATGGAATTCGTTTTTTACGGAAAATCAATTCCTATGTTTGGTTTGTGGATCATTTTACGGAAAATATGAAATGACTTACAAATTCAAGCACCTGCATTACCTAGACAAACCTGTAACAATACAAAACTAATCATCCACTTCAACATCAAAAATAATCATCCAAATTCAAGCACCTGCATTGCCTAGACATATCTGTAACAGTACAAAAATAATCATCCACTTCAACATCAAAAATAATCATTTGAATATACCCATAATATTCAAATAAAAACAGCCACATCAATCGTTCACCATTGGCATTACACCTCCATGGTGTACAAAAATGATACCTAGTCGTGGTATCTGAACAGTACAAATACATAATTTGGGCAATTGTATCGTCCCAATAATACAAAAGACTACATATATAATACAATGGTAGGTCAATACTAGTACTACAACAAAAGTTAATTCCTAAAGCTACCGTCACAGCCAACATGAAACAGCCAAATACTCAAAGTTGTGAGAACAAAAAACCATCCAACCACAGCTTTCTCAGCCTAGCATTCTTGGCTAGAAATCCCCGTGCTGCCTTCTCATTTTCACAAAGATGGTCAAACGCAGTTGCGAGCATGTCTTCGTTATACCCATCTGCCATCATAGCCATGACCTCATTGTAAAGAGCTGTGTAATCTACCGGGCCCCGGTTGATTTCTTTCAGAGCCACAGCTATTTCCTTCAATTATGAAAAATAACAATTATGAAAAATAAACTAACTCATAATCTTCTCTGCTCATACCATCAAACTTTTGAACAATAATATTTTTTGCTCATACAAATACAAACTTGAACAATCCAAACTCAAACCCAACAACCAACATCAAATTTCAAAACTCACAGAACAACAATAGCCACATCAAATTTGTACCCAATAACCAACTCTCACCACAACTATTTTTACATCAAATTTGTACCCAAACCCACGGTACCCACATCAAATTTTTGCAACCCACTCAACATCAACTACACCCAATACTCATTATCAACCAAATAAAAATGGGAAAATTTCAGTCATAGCACAAAAAAAAAGTATATATAATAATAATAATAATAATAATAATAATAATAATAATAATAAAGAAGCTAATAAGGGGAAAATGGCACTGGGTTTGGTTGCCGGCGGTGGAAGGTTGGGTTTGAAAAAGAGATGAGGGAGGGATCGGAGAAATGAGGGTGATCGGACTAAGAAATTTTGGGTTTGAGGGTGGGTCGGCTGGATCATTCTCTGTATTTTTGGTGTGTGGATCGGAGCTGTGTGGATCGGACTGAGAAATGAAGTGATGAGAGGGTGGATCGGAGAAATGAGGGTGATCGGACTGAGAAATGAGCGGATCGGACTGAGGAATGGAAAAGGGAAACTCACCATGCGTGGAGAGGATCGGCTGCGTGAGGGAGATGGTGGAGCTCGGTGTGTGGATCGGAGCTTGGAGCTTGATCGGTGTGTGGATTGGAGCTTGGAGATCGGTGTGTGGATCGGAGCTTGGAGAGCTCTGTGTGTGTCGAGTGCATGTGAGAGAGGAGATGGAAAATGTTTGAAGTGAAAATAAGAACTGAATTGGTTTTCCGCCCTCTCAGCCTTATTTTACGGTCAAACTAAAAACATTTTCAGTTTGACTGAATTTTCAGTAACAGCCAAACATCCACTTTTCCGAAAAAGCATTTCCGGAATCAGTTTGAAGCCAAAACAAATGGAGCCTTAAAAACAAAAGTAACATATGAAAAACCTCAAACTCAAAGGCTCAAACTTCAAATAATACCAATATTTCCAGAAACAAAAACAATAATGGGGTCGTACAAGAAATACGAGAAGAGAAAGAGAAACCCAGACCCCAAAACCTCAGCGCTCTTGGTCATTGACGTGCAAAACTACTTTTCCTCGATGGCCCACCCAATCCTCCCCAACCTGCTCCAAACCATTCAGCTCTGCCGACGCGCCTCCATCCCTGTCATCTTCACGCGCCACTCCCACACTGACGGCGACGGCGGCATGCTTGCGGAGTGGTGGAACGGCGACCTCATCATGGACGGGACAGTGGAGGCGGAGCTGATGCTGGAGCTGGAGAAGCTGCCGGAGGACATGGTGGTGGGGAAGAACACGTACAGCGCGTTCAGGAACACGCGCCTAGAGGAGCAGCTGCGCGAGATGGGTGTGGAGGAGGTGATCGTCACGGGTGTCATGACTAACCTCTGCTGCGAGACGACGGCGCATGAGGCTTTCGTCAGGGGGTTTAGGGTCTTCTTCTCCACCGACGCGACTGCCACGTCGGATTTGGAGCTGCACGAGGCCACGCTCAAGAACTTGGCATATGGTTTCGCTTACTTTGTTGATTGCAAGAGGCTTCGAGAGGGCCTCTTTGGGAATCAATGAAAGAAAATTGAGGTACATCAACGAGTGCATAAGTAGTGTTTGTGAAAATGTCTAAACAAGTTTTTATTTTCTATTTTATGTATTTTTGTTCTTGGTTAGTGATTTCTCTGCCTTATTTTATTGACATTTTTACAGTAAATAGCCTTTATATGGTTGTGAAAAGGTAAAAAAAAACATATTTTAAGGCTTCGATCTTCTAGATTAGTTCATTAGTGGCTTGGATTATCTATGTTTTCCTAGCAAGGTATGAATTAGACCCACGATATCAAGCAAGAGTAAATATGACATACTCTGTTTAGTGAAGAGTAAATTCCTTGTCGTCTATTTTATGATATACTATTTGTGATAAGTACAATATAGATGGTTAGTGTGTGCGCACGCAAATTGTCTGATTTCATACTGTTGGATTAAAGAAATTTTAGATTGAATAACTGTTGAATGAACATGTGTAGCTCTCAACCTTTTTTACTCTCAATGTATCTGAGCATTGTTTATACCACATACTGAACATTAAGTAAGAGCTTTGTAAAAGCAACACTAATGATTTTGTGTTATTAACTCATTCTTTTACCGGTAGTTGGAGAAAATAGTTTGCCAAAATCTATTCTATGATTTTCTTATTCTAGATATTAGAGGATGCTGATTTGTTTTATGGCTTTGAAAGTTTTTCCCTCATAGCAAATAAGTCGAGAATCAAACTGTAAATGCTCTTAATATGATTTCATGTTAGGGGTATTTATAATTAAGTACAATGATGTATAAGATACATATGCTCATACTTTGTTTCAAAACATGTGAATTCAATTTGCTGCAACAATACATAAAGTTTAAAATTGATAATGCATGCAGTTCATTTTTTTTTTCATGTGAAATCAAATTTTGTAAGGACTTAATTGGACCTGACCTACTATTTTATTCCCATTCTATGGATATGATCTCAGTAATTGATTTCATGTATGATGTAGATAGTTGTACCAAATTTTGATTTGTATATCTTATTCAAATGACACAAATCAGTTATTGCCTACCAAAATGTTATGCCTAGTGAAAAAGGACTACCAAAATGTTATTGCCTACTGAAAAAAGCCTGCCAAACCGATTAAGCATAACCGATAAAGATCCACATAAGAAATAATCAGAAAAGACACCTACAAGAATTTATTATTGTTGTCTTATTGTAGAAACTTGATGTGTGCTATACTTGCTTTATCGAACTCATTTAATATCATGGTTATATCCTAAAGAGATTTCACTTCTTCATGGATTAATATGGAATTAGGATAATTCAACTTAACTTTATCCCAATTTTGTTGAGTGAACAACCCCATTTTTTTACTTGAATTTTGGGACTAAGCTTTGTTTTTTGTGGTGGTTGTTGTAGTCTTGAATTACTTTTTATAGGTCATCGGAATCTGTATTGCCATCTTTCAAAGAATATATATGAGCTGTGGGAATGGCAAAGATGAGTCATTTATCTTTTTGATGAAGTTAATTATATTGGAAAGATACACTAAATCAGAGCCTGAAATTATGAAAGTAGAAGTTCTTTTCATTGACCAAGGATATAAGTGCAATAATGAGGATGGCCAAGCTTAGAACAACGTATTGTGGGAAATGCATTTTATAGCTTATGCTAATTTCATTGAACCATCATTTTGTATATGGATGATGTTGAATAAACAAAGTGTCAAATTGAATCATAGGATGCATGGTAGAATCATGATAAAAGCGTCATATTTTACATGTACTATGAGTTTGGAAAGAAAGAGCAAGTTCACATCTGCCATGTAATATAAGGGCTGTAGCATTTATCATGTCAACTTTAAATGTATTTTTCTGGTTATAAATACAATGATATTAAAAGATTGCAGAATATCAAGGACAACTGCATCAATACATGTTGGCAACTTGGCATAATCATGAATGGGTTGTTATCATATTCATTTTCTCACTCATTAAACCCCAAATGTGAAAACTGGATCTTGTAAGAGTGCTAGTACTGAATTCTCCGCCTTCTAGAAAAATGAGTTTTTGGGGTTAAAGTTTGAACCACTAGAGGAAAGGATACTCATTGTCTAATGGCTATTGATATTGTTTGATTAAAAGAAGAAGAAATAGTAACAGCTCCTAAGTATATTTTGAAATCTTATATACATGAGAAATATTATGGTCACTCAGTTTAATGTTTTCTTTTTCTTTTTGCTAATCAATTTAATGTTTTCTTAATATAACTATTTGAAAAATAAATCCAAAAGTTATTTCCACTCATGAAGATAGATTTTGCATCTCATCAGTTCAAATTAACATTGATTTGCAACTATATATCCTTAAACTGAAACAGATTAAACTTGGTATGTTAAGGTTTCCTATCTAAAACATATGATTCATGAGGTTCATGTGAGAGTTCTTTGGAGTGACACCCTTTTTGGTGTTTTATTTTGAACCCACCTCCCCAATCCCCAAATATCTATACTACAACGACAACAAAAACTTAGTCGCAAATTTTTTGGAGTTGGTTATAGATTCTCAACAGATTATTTAGAGCCTATCACATGTATTCTTGTCCTATCTATCTATTGAGAAATAAAAAAATAAAAAAAATAAATGTATGTTTCAACGGTGTCAAAGCAATGAATTTAAGCAGATAAGACTGGTTTTTATTACTGCTATTTCTTAATTCTCACATTGTCATTACCCATCACTACTAAGAAATGGATTACACTTATCACCTATGTGATATCAAACAACTAGCAAAGACAAAATCATGTCCTATTAATCATTTGAGTTGTTTACACCGTTTGCAGCATCTAAGGTTAAGAGCATAGGGTGGGAAATTTTATTGATTAAAATTGAGTTAGTGCTGGTACAGGTGTTAGCTAGATCCCATGCCTTGGTCAATTGAGTAATTTTTTTGTACTTCTTTTGTTGTGACAACTGATAAGCCATTTCAATCTTGCGTTGAATATTTTTGTATTCTGTCACACACCTGTGGAGAGATCTTTTTAGAGAAGGATTGGTGTGATTCTTGCTAAACTCTATGAAAGTCTGCAGAGTTGCTTGAGCTCTTTTTTTTGTTAGCTCAATAGATATTAGTGAGAGTTTAGGTAAGTCTGCTGAACGAGTACGCGGATCACTCTCTAAAAATCTCAAACAAAAATCTGTCTTCAACTTTGGAGCAAACTTTTCCCAAGATTTCATGAGAAATTTGTAAAGAAGGATGTATGATAAGGGCAGCCACTGACAGAAATAGAGCAAAGACTGTGAGAGTGTGGGAACCCATTTTGGCTCTTCACAGAGGTTGTTCTTTAGAGCATCTCCAGCAGATTCTCCAAATTTTTGTACTGTTTGGAGAATGAAGAGTGACATTTAGCTTTTACCTACCCACTTTTTCAAATACATTTTCCAACAAATTCTCTATCTCATTCTCTATTTCATTTAAATATTATTTCTTCATTCATTGTTTATTCTTTTTTTAATCATCATTTTTTTTTAACAACTATATTTTTCAATGAGAAGTGTTATGTTCACAACATTTTACGCAATACTTTCACAACAAAATTTATGTGGAAAGTTGCTACTAGTTCTAATTTGAATCCACCGCTGAAATTATTTTTTTACTCACCAATATTAACTAATAACAATCTGTTACTTAAAATTTATTGTGAAAATATTGTGGTAGTATTTTTCAATTAGGATTTTTTATTTTTTATACTATTTTTCTTTCTTTCATTTCATTTTCATCCATGCACGTTTCATTTCTTTTTTTCTTTTTTCTTTTTCTTGTTTTTCTCCTCCACACAAGTGTCCAGTGTCCACTCCTATCTCTATCTCCCCTTCTTTTATTTTCTTTTTCACCTCAAGAACATTCCAGCAACCACATTTACTTCACATCAGAGAAAAGAGAGAGAGAGAGAGAGAGAGAGAGAGAGAGAGAGAGAGAGAGAGAGGAGAAAGGCTGCTGCTTGTCTGCCGCCCCACCGCCGGTGGAGATCGAGGTCGCCGAAAGGACAAAGCCGGTGGAGATTGGCGTTCACCATGCAGCACTACCACGTCCGCCGCTCGTCCTCCTCCCCCCCACCAGGCTGGGTCAGATCGGCTTGTTCATTTTTTTTTTTTTTTTTTTTTTTTCATATTTGCTTGTTCTGATTCAACTTTATTTTAAGAATTGGATTTTGTTTTGTGTTTGTGTTTGGATTATGTGAGAAATGGAGAGAATGAGAGAAAAAAAGAAATCTGGAGGAGAGAGAAAGAATTGATATAATAGTAGCTGATATAATTTTTTAAGCAGAAAAATTGATTTGGAGTTGCTACAGTGTTCTCTAGATTAAGAGAACTACTATAGCAACTCCAAAAAAAATTTGGAAAAGTTTTGTGTTTAGAGATGCTATTGGAGTGTGAACAGTGAGTTTTTTTGGAGAAAAAGTAGAGATAAAGCATCTATTGGAGATGCTCTTAGGTAATGAAAGCTAAGGAAATAGTAGTGACTATTGATTCTATGAAGAATGGTTTATATAGGACTAGGATGATGTTAAGAAGTTACCCTTAGGACATGGACGATAGGTAGGAATAAGCATATTACTTAATCGTTAAATATATATTTTTTAATTTATACTTTTAAATATTATTAAGCATTTATTTTTTATTTAATGTTAAACATGGAGTACTAATTTAAGAGTAATTATGGATAATAAATTGAATTCATGACTAATAAATGATGTTTGAAAATTAGAATACAAACTAAGAATAAGATTTAAAAAGAGGGAAAATATGGAAAAAGTTAAAAAATGCCCTAAGGGCATTGGTTTAGAAACTTTTTTGTGGAGAAAAAAAAAATTAACTTTTTTAACAGGTTTTTTTTTTATATTTCTCATAAAAATGGTATCAAAATTTTCTTAAAATGACACTTGTTAACATAACCCATAATGACTTTATGACAAATTAGTGGTAGACCTATGTGATGCGTGAGAATATATAATCATTTTGAGATGTGGTATAATCAATAATGTATAATTTATTCTATAAATTTATTGTAGATAATTTGTTTTTCCTTAAAATTAAACAATTTCTAAAAGTAATTTTTATCTCTCTATTTTTACAAATACATAATTTTAATCATTTTTTTTGTTTTTTTTATTGATATATATATATATATATATATATATATTTGAAGTGGTCCATATTCTTCTAAATTCTAAATATTGCTATTGTGCATTTTTAAAGACTAAATTGGACAAAAATGGACCAATGTGGACCAAATGCTGAACCGAAATTAGTAGACATAACTCAAAAAAATTATAAAAATTATAATAATATGGTGATGTAACCATAATCTGTGATAAATAATGTATTCAAAATGATGGAAGTCCGCTGTTTATAACCCCAGTCTACAATTACAAAAGTTAGGCCATTTTGTAGTTGTACTCTGGTTATGTAATGTATTATAAACCCGGTTCAAAACACTAATTTTACTATTTTCGTGTGTGTTCTAATAAGTATTATTGCTTACTCCAAAAAAAAAAAAAAAGTGATGGAAGTGCGGTTTGTTGTTAAAGTAACATTAATATGATTTGTTATTACATTAATATTTAAACTAAATTATTATATATGCGTATGTGATTATATGTGCTTGTTGAATCGGTACCATGTAGAGAAAGTTGGTACACCACAAAAAAGCATAAAAGAAAAATCACTTGCATGTAATATTTTATACAAAAATAAATATAAAGGGAAAAAAAAAACCCATTGCTAAGAGCTTTATTATCTCTATCTCTTGAAGTAAATTTAAATGACATATTGTTCTCTAAGAGCATTCCCATCCAGAAATGCCATCCTATCCTATTTTACCATCCCAAAAAGCTAATTTATCAATTATACCATACCATTTTACAACATACCTAACATCCAAACTTTTATTTTCCTATTCTACTCATTAAAATAATATATCTACATAATAATTTTTTTTTTCCTTTTTTATTTTTTCCCAATTTTCTCCTTCACACGCGTATGTATCTTCCAGACTCCTCCATTCCTTTACTTTTCACCTTCTTCCAGACTCCTTTGTTTTGTCTAACCAAACCATACCATACCATTTCTTTCTTTTTTTTTTTCTTTGTGCTTCTCTTTGGTTCTCACTCACTCTTAGTTCCTCATCAACAACTTGTCACCACTAGTATCAGTGGGTCTCACAAGCTCACAAGCTCCCTCAACCTCTAGCATCGCGCCTCCATTGCCTAGTCACCACCACCACGCCACCACTGCCCACTGCCCACCAAAATCCCACCGGAACAAAAACCCATATTAAAAAAAAAAAAACCCAGATCAACCCCGATCAAAACCCAGACAATTGTTGAGCAAAACCTCGACCAAACCCACCGCCGCTGCTAGATCAACACTGCCACTGCCGCCGCTAGATCAACGTTTCCTCCATCGCACCACAACACACAAAACCCAGCCCATCTTCACCGAGCTTGAGCAACCCATCATTAACAAGAATCACAGCCCATCATCAGCGAGCTTGAGCAACCCACACCGCTGCCAAACCCACGCTTGACCCACACCAGAATATGCCCACCGTGACAGAGATGTGATGAGAGAGAGAGAGAGAGAGGCTATTGTGCAAGACCGGAGAGAGGAGATGAAAAACACAAAAAATAAAGAGAGAGAAAAAGTCAGATTGAATAAAAAACTATTATTTAGTTTTACAATTGTGCTAAAGTGCGATTCTAAATTTAGAATTGCACTGTAGCACAATTGCAAATTTTTTTGCAATAATTAGGTTTTGCAAGACCGGCTGTTGGGGAGTTTTATGGCTTAAATGCTAAATACTACCAACATATGGCATATGTCATTCCCACTGTGAATGCTCTAAGTAGGAACTAAACTAGACCTTTAAATTGGCCTTGAATACTACATTAGGATATGAATATGAATACAATGGTGGAATGAGATATTTTTCGGGTGAATATAAACTGAAAATAAATAAATGGTGTCTCCGCCCAAGATGTTTGTATTACGTGTATTTTCTATTATAATTTACATTTAGGTTCAAGAATGTGCAAAGTCATGGTTTTGAAAAGTGATGGTCATATCATGATTCATAATTGATAAATTATAATTAGTTTTAAAAATGGGTGAAGGCATAATACATTATTGATTATTGCATACATTAAATATGACTACTAAGATGTTAAAAAGTTACTATACAAGAACTTGTGTAACCACCGCGCACTCTTGGCATAATGGTCATTTCACAATTATAAGTGCTTGTGGGGTATGGTGCAAGAGCTGAGGCTCAAGTCTTCAGAAATGAGCTTGATGTTAAGAAGTTACTATATAAGAGCTTATGCACATCAAAATTGCATCTTATAGGACTAATAAGATGTTAAGAAGTTACTATATAAGAGTTTATGCTGACTACGATTTTATAGGTTCTGAAATTCAAGAAGTACTTCCAAAGATTTGACTTGAATCTTATTGGCCTAGTGAGATGATAAGAAGTTACTGTATAAGAGCTTATGCACATAAAATTGCATCTTATGGGACTAATAAGATGTTAAGAAGTTATTATATAAGGGCTTATGCTGACTAAGATTTTATCTTATATGTTCTGAAATTCAAGATGCACTTCCAAAGATTTGACTTTTCAGAAAATGAAAAGAAGTCCTAGAATCCGAGTATAATAAGGTGGCCCTGGTTTTATAATACAAGTGCACCTTCTGATGTAATTCATCGCTTTCCATTACAGTTTTCTTCAGTTTTCTCCTCTCCCCCCCACCTTTGTTTTTATATCCTTTCCAGCCACTGCTTGTCTTGGAACCACATATTTCATATCCATACCTTACAGCCTAATTTAATTTAGACTCATGGACTGTTGAGCAACTAACTTAATTTGTTATAGACTACATAAGATTAAGGTTATATCCAACACTTACCTAGTGTAAAGTTAGTCTTGAAAAATTATTTTTCTACCATAGATTCTAGTCATGCCTCTCGTAGAGAGCATATTACTTTTTCAAAGAGAGCATATTACTTTAATAAACAGTGCTATTAACAAAAATTAATATTTTCTTGAACATATCTACTTACAATATTTACAAATTCGAAAATTAAAAAAAAAAAAAAAAAATCCCGTGAAGCACGGGTTAATATCTAATATACATCTAAAAATTGAAACATGATATTTATTATTACTACATTACTGTTAAGTCATATTTGCGGTTATATCGTAATTTTCTTTCCACCATTTCTTAAAAAAATATGTATATAAATATTAATGTATGCAATAATGCAGTATGCCTTTACTCATTCTCAAAACTAATTATAACTTATCAATAATCATATGACTATCACTTTTCTAATTAGTAAAGCAAGTAATTTTAGAATTTCCCCCATTCGGTGGTTTGAATAATTTTACAATTTGCTCTATTCTAATTAGTAAAGCAAGTAATGCTATAATATAAATGAGAGGGAATTCATGAGTACAGACTTGACCTGGCAAGTTAACCTCTGCGACATTCTTAATGGTTATTGCAAGTTATGATCTTTTTCTGCTGGATGATTGTTTTTATATCGAGCTTTTTTGTTGATCTATTTTGTCAAGCTTTACTAGGCTCATATTTAGCAGGCGAGGACTCAACAATGTTAATAGATTCATAAACAAGTTGTTAAACATCACTCAGATTAAGTGTTGGATTAATTTATTTCGCTTCATCCCAATCTATAAAAGAGAATTAAATAAACAAATAAAAACAATTAACTAAATAATCAAAACTAAAAAAATAAATAAATAAATAAAAAAAAAAACAAAAAAAAAAACAGTTAACTCGGAGGAAAAAATAGATGGATTACTCAGTGTTGGCTTTAAAGTCATAGGTTTGATTCTGCCAGCAAACTTACAACTCAGAAGAGGGAGTTAAGAATCCTCATTGTAACCATCAAATTTTCCCACAAATAAATAAAATATATGGGAGAGAAAAATCCAATACACCTAATGCCCTGTTTGGATTATAAGAAAAATGTAGAAAAACTTTCTGAGAAAGAGAGAGATAGAGACCGCTCAGGTTAGCGGGGTGTCAACATGCAAAGTTCTCTAGAGTGTAGAGGAGCCTGCTTTTCGGTCTGTTGAGCTTGAATTTTTTGTGGACATCACTGTGATCTTTCAACACAAAAACCAAAAACAATAACACACAAAAACAGAGAGACTCATAAGCATGCAAGTACAAAAGAAAGATAAGAGAGGATAAAACCCAAGGAAAAGTAGTGATACACGTTGTATGGGGATACGAGTATTCATATTCCAACCAATATGCTTGACCCAAATGCCATAACCAGGTAGAGCATTTTTTGTATTCTATTTAAGTTAAATTATAAATTATATTCTCTAATTTTGTTTAAAATATAATTTAGTCATATAACTTTTGATTTATTCCATTACTATCCATCAAAATTGCCTTGGTCTCTAAAAATAAGCATCGTAATTTTGATTTATCATTGATTTTTGATATAGTAAATCATATAAAAAAAATTATAATTGACTAAGAAATCAAATAAAAGAAACAACCCCTCACACAACGTCATTTCCTGACATCTTCCAATTTCTTGTAATAAATATGTTAAATTGTTTTTCTATCTTTGAAAAATAGAAATTCATACCCTATTTTGGTTTTTTTTTTTTTTTTTTATAAATTATTTTTCTTATGTATTGTTATTCATTTTTTTTTTTTTTGAATTATTCCATTTTGAGGATATTAATTTAAGCTGGTATTTGTCATTTGATTTGTTGTTTTGAAATTTTTTGGTGTGTGTGTGTTTGTTTGGTTACCAAGAAATTGGCATGAAAGTTAAAGAAAAAAAAGGAAAATAAAAAATAAAACACAAATGCCACATAAATTGTAGATGTGAATTTTTCTAAACCAGTTAAATATTTCCTTAATTGTGATTAAGTGACATGTAAGCAATTTATTTGCCATATCAACATTTTTTCTGAGTTAGATGATGACAAGGAGCACACTGAAGCGGGTATATAAAACGTATGGATTAACTTGACATAGAAGTTTTTCTAATGACCAAAATGAAACTATCTCTAAAAGTCAAGAACTAAAAGGAGAAATACTAATTATTTATCTTATTTCTATTGACATGAAACAAAATATTGTTTTCATGTTTGATAAAATAAGTTATTATTCTATTTTTCAAAATTAATGAATAATTTATAATTGGGAAGGTTTTATTATGCAAAGCATTAATCTACCGGTACAAATCAATAATAATAAATCATTAATTTTATATCATGATAAATACTTTTACATCAAATTTTTAGACATGTGATATCCTATCGTTAGTAATTACTAATGAAGAGTTAAGAGATATATTGTATATAAATAGAAAACCTCTATCCTCTATTTGTGATCAGAAATGGGAGGAATTGGCTATAGTATGGAGAAGATAAACGAACAGGTTCGACAGGTCGATACAGAATTAAAGAATATAGATGATCATTTGGAACAATGAAGATTGTGGCTCAATGTAATAAGGCAACGAGCGCAAAAATATAGCACAAACCCAAAAATCATGAATCAATGTAAAGAAGACCAACTGAGTCAACAAAGAGACATAGCTTCTCTTGAAAAAGAGATGGAGACACTACTCGAGGAAAAGGAGAATCTCATTGTATTAGGTATTGTGTATCAAATGCCACACTGTTGGAGAGGGAATGGGCGTTTATATTTATGTTTAGGCTTCATATTCATTGCTACCTATCCCCATATTTGATTAATTATTTGTGTTATTGGAAATAACGTAGCATAAAGTACTAGTTTCTTTTATTTTTATTTCCTTTTTAACCAATAAAAATTTCATAAGTTCCAACCCAAACTTTTAAAATTTGTTATGATGACCGCTTCTATTTGCACATTGGAGCATAATATTTCAATATCAATGCATTTTAGGAGCATGTACAGTTAGGATCAAGTTACACCTAGTGTAAGTCTGTGTTCATGTTACACCATTCAATTTAGGGGATTTATATTATAAAAATTCAATCTTTGAATAATATGTTCTCATTTTCTTAACATGCACGCCAAAGTTCATGTTAATTGTATATTATTAACTGTTCGATAATAACTCAATCATTGGTCACCTTAAAACTTTGTAAGGTATAAAGATAAAATGCAATCCAACCACTGACATAGGGATTGTTTTTACTTGTTACCCGTATAAAAAATATAAATTGTACCAATCAGTACAATATAAATTCTAAAACATTTTTTTTTATTCCACTAGTGTTGGGAAAGATCTTAAATTTACCTCTTCAATACTATGTTTGGGTTTTCATAAAATAATAGATTGGGTAGATCATACATTAATGAATTGGAATTCTTTGGTGAATTTTTTTTTTTAATGTGTTTGAAAATTTATAAAATAAATAATAGAAACGAAAGAAATATATAAGTTACATTAAAGGAATGAGTGTCTCCCTCGCGCAAAACATGAGAATAAATGTAATATATCCTTTAAAAAATCCATTCCATTCCCATGTCTTCCCCACCAAACAAGCTACATGAGTGACCAACTTCAGGGCCATCAAGAAAACTTTTCTCTATAAACTTTCTCATTCTAATCCCCGGAAATCTTGACCACCCATCTGCATAGATCATGACTTTGATTGGGCCTGATTCAACAGCCATATATAGTTTCCACCATTGCTGCATCTTCTTTAGTCTGCTTGCTTTTCCCTTCTCTCTCTTTTCTTTGAATTTAATTTAATTTGTTTTGTTTTTGTTTTTTTCTTCACCCTTCTCACTTTTCTCTTTTCCCAAAAAGACCTATTCTCCTTTGAGAAATAGTAGGGGAGAGAAAACTCTGATATCAAATCATATACCCAATAAAATGGTACAAGCTATACATTGCAATGCCTAATGATCCTCCACAAATATTTGATGCTAATCAAAATTCTAATCCTTATTAATCACAATTAGACCAAGGTTGTGTAGTACAAATAAACCACAACCTAGAATTCCTTATAGCTTAAGATTACGTATTGTAGAACCATGTTTTTGTTTGACAGATCATGTTTTTGTGTGGTTATTTTACTTATTAGTTATTTCTAATTAGGATGTTGCTAACTAATTGTCACGTAAGCTAAATCTAGGTTTAATATAATAATTTCCCCCTACCATTCGAAAATGCTACACAAATAAATATATGTAAGCCTAATTTGTATAGTTTGTCCAATCCCCTAACATCTTAATTATTCAAAAGAGGACAAGCAAGCCAAATGCATTTGTCTCAAATGGTTTTGTATATAATTTTATATGCTGTTATAGCGATTTTATTCTAAATTTTAAGAATTTTTAGACAAATTCTATAGCAGGTAATTTGGGTCAATAAACGATTGTAGGTTTAGGTGTGGAGAAAATAGGTGGATTTAATGCTATGGGTTAGGGTAATAAGTGAAGGATAAGGTTTAATTGGAGTTATAGGCTTAGATGTATCTTATATGGTGCTAAAAAGAGGGTGTCATATCTAATATCTTTCCCCCATAGTGTGTTTGAGTTATTTTAAAATTTGCTCTGTTCTAATTAGTAAAGCAAGTAATGCTATAATATAAATGAGAGGAAATTCCTGAGTAGGGAACTGGCCTGGCAAGAAAATCTCTACGACATTCTTAACAGTTATTGTAGGTCCATGTGCATGGTGCCTACGCCACATAAATACTAACAAATTCTTAAAAGTTATTGTAGTTTTGTCAAGCTTTACTAGCCTCATTTTGCTCCAAATAAATACTAACAAATTAAATCTTTTGTTATTTTTGAGGAAAAATACCGAGCATTTTTATTCAAGTAATAGGAACATCAGAATTAACAAAACGATAAATATCTAATAGGACAGACTCCATCTAGACTAACAATGGAAAAGACAACTTAGTCTTCTTAACTAAAGCATGGGCCACAAAGTTGCTCTGCCCCTAGTATAAGAGAAGGAATGAGCTCTAAGAGAGGTCGCCATAGATATAATTTCTTTAACAATATGACCAAAAACCGATAGAGACGAATTTTCTGTAAAGAGAGAGTTGCAAAACACTTTTGAATCTCCTTCAAAAACTGATTGAGATATGCCCAATTTAGAGATAAATTGGACCACCCTTCGTGCAGCAATAGCTTCAAGCGCTACAATTGAATGGGGAAGGGGGATTTTTTCTGATAACGCGGCAAGCACCTCACCTATTTCATTCTAGACTATCAACCCAATCCTAGCTTCTCTCGTTTCTTCAAAAACTGCCCCGTCATAAACAAATTAATAATCTTGATTGTTCTCAAATGATGATCTTAATACAAAGTATATGCCCTTTGGGTCAAAACATACATTTGACTGACTGCTTTATGGAGCATTCACATGGTCCTTAAGTAATTTCTTGACAAACTAGGTGTAGGAAAATGTACATATTTATTGCCTTGTTTAATTTTTTAAGAAATTTTTTTTGAAATCCTTAAATATAATTTTAAATTCTAAAAAGACAACCGAATACATTTCTATTTTAATGCTTGAAACGAAAAATTGTTGTAATAAATTAAAATGAAGAAATTTTTGTAATAAATTGATATCAATTATTTTTGAAATTTATTACAACGAAAGTTTCGAACTAATAGCTTATTACAACGAAGTTATCATTATAATAATTTGATATTAATTCTTTTACCATCTACTACAATGACAAATACAAAATTGCAATGAATATATCATTGCAATAATCTGATATCAATTATTTCATAATCTATCGCAATGAGAAAATAAAGTAATTATGTATTACAATGATATTATTGCAATAATTTAATCCAATTTCTTTTGGTAAATTATTTGCAAAATATTGCAATAAAATTTATGAAGTAATAGCCTATATAGATATTTGAAAGAGTAAATTGTTTATTGCAACAATATATATATATATATATTTATATAAAATTGCATCAAAGTTGTCATTAAAATATTTCGAGCTTATTGCAACAAAAGTTTTTGTTACACAAACTTATTACCTTTGCAACACCTCATATCAACTGCTGCAATGATTCTAATGTTATTGCAACGATTTTCTTCTTGTCCCAAGAAGAATGAGCTCAAGCTAGATAACAATCCAAACCTAAAACATTACATATGCAAGGATGCAAGGAATATGGCAGCAATGGAATGAGATACAGATGTGAAGATTGCAACTATAGTCTTCACAAAGATTGCATGTTTATCAAACCCACCACAACATACGAGATCTTCAAAGATTTCATTTTCAAATTCTATGAGCAACAACCCCCCTTTGGAACTCTACAGCAAAAGAACCAAGAGATATTGTAATGCTTGTGAGAAACTCGTCAAACGTTTCATCTACCATTGCCCCAAAGAGGACTTGGATTTGCACCCTTGTTGTCTCAACTTCAAGAAAGAATTCCAAATTAGTCATGTAAAATTTCACCGTTTTTGCAAAGTCAAAGTGCAAATTTTGCAATCGAATTGATTTATCAGAAATTGAGGTGTGGTCATACGTTTCTGAGTGCGGTGAGTATAATTTTCATGTTTCTTGCATAACGGAAATAATAGTTGTGGAATTGGAGAATGGAACAACTAATATTTTGGCTTTGAAGAATTTTGGGCTGCCTATTCAACAAGGATTGAAAAGATCATATAACTTTTGATTTATTTCATTACTATCTATAAAAGTTGCCTTGATCTCGAAAAATAAAACCTCGTAATATTGATTTATCATCAATTTTTGATATAGTAAATCATCTAAAAAAATTATTTATAATCAATTAAGAAATCAAATAATAGAAACAACCTCTCATGGTATCCGCTCTTGATGATGCTCTTTGATCAACCGAATACATTTTTGTTTTAATGCTTGAAATGAATAATTGTTGTAATAAATTAAAATGAAGAAATTTTTGCAATAAATTGATATCAATTATTTTTGAAATTTATTGCATTGAAAGTTTCGAACTAATAGCTTATTGCAACGAAGTTATCATTACAATAATTTATATCATACAATTTGTAATACTTATACGGGTTCGGTTAATGTGTGCTTTAAGCCATCCATTTTTGGAAACATTTTATCGGGAATTGAAAAAGTATTGACAGCTTTTTCAATTCTCAAGAAATTTTTTTCCAAAAATAATTAATTATTGTATGCCCTAAGGGCACACATTAGCAAAATCCTACTTATATTGAGTCACATAGTGTAAGTATAACATATAAAACCAACTTATATTATTATAATAATAAAAATTATGGTAGATTGTTAAAATAATATAAAATAAATAATGATATATATATATTTTTTGTATTTCTAGAATCTTTGATTGTAGAATTTTAAGTGCAGTGGTATTTTTTAAACCTTTTGATGTATTTAAATTGCATCACAGTACATAAGGAGAAACAATGAAAAAAAAAAACAATAAAAAAAGGATAGGCATCCACTTGATGCAATCATATGGTATAGAACACAACTTTTATTTTATAGTATATAATATGATATTTTTTGGACATGAACATATATAATACGTAATTTTATTGTGAATTTTTTGGTGGCAATAACTATTATAATATAATTTCACGACTTTCATTTAGTGTATCAGAGGTCTTATAATTTTACACGGTAGGATTTTATTTTGTGTTTATAGGGACGGAGTAAAATTACACTTGCCTCCCATAACAATATCATTGATCATTTTAAAGGCCATAAAAAAATTTATAGATCTAAAATCTAAAACAAAATTAACAAGCCCAAAAAAATTGGCCCAATATTAAAAATTACCAGTAGCAAAACTAAAAAAAATTAAACCCAATTAACCAATTTTACCCAAAACAAACAACTCAGAACTTTAAAATATTGAGTTCCCTTTTCATAAATGATTGCATTATAATCTATTAAGAAACAATGATTTTGTGCTTTTGTCTTTGTTGACAGTTTGTTAATACTAAATGGATCCTTATTTGGAGTTTCATAATGATTTTTCCCCTTACTCCATGTCTTGGCTCCAACCCTGTGTGTTTAGAAAGGTTTTAGACACAACTTATGTGAATAATGTTACCTTTTGTTAATATTGGCATATTAAAGGTGTTAATTGAAATGAGTTAAAAAGTTTACGATTTTAGTTGAAACATTTTAAAATTTAAGGCTTGATTTGAAGCAATTGCAAATTATAGGGATTTTTTTAATTTACCCAAGTCCTAATAAAAGGTAACCACTTGATGCAAGAAGAGTATAGCCATTTGGCACAACTATGGATTCTCGGACCTTAGCTTATATATATATATATATATATATATAATATTGCAGATTCCGGTGCAGCTTGTTAAAGGTTCATAGCTTTCCTGAATTGGTTTTTCTCCTAATCATTTTTTACTTTGTCTCTCATGTGATGCAAATGTGATGAACTTAAAAAGTCGTCCTTTATAATATAGTCTCTGATCAAATTGCATCTCTTTTCCTCATAAACAAGAGACAAAGGATGAGGTCTTAGGTTCATTTTTATATGGCGCATGAGTTTTTTGTTTACATGTCAGGAAAAAACTATTTTTCATTGAAAGAAAAAATACTAAAGCATATTTGGCGAGGGTGTGGTTATCTCTGAAGACAGGTTATTAGCATAAAGTATGGAGAAGCCAGGGGACAGTGGACTTTATAGTCAATGAGAAGTACCTGTAGATGTAATGTACTGAGTAGTAAGGGTGGGTTCAGAGATGTTGTCAGGTTTCATACTTGTTGGGGTTGGGGATGGTAGAAGAGTACATTTTTGACATGATGCATGGTGTAGAGACTGGATTTTGTTTTGAAGAACATTGTTCCAGATTGCACTTGATAGTAGAAGACAAAGATTCTTTTGTGCACTCTTATTTGAATTTTATGGAAGATGTTGGGGGGGTGTTGTGGGGACCCATTCGTGGAACCGTCATTTGGTTTGTGCTTGGCATGATTTGCAAAAGTTATGATCTTTCATGTCCTGTTTCTGGGTGATTGATCTGCTTTTTGGTTCCTTTGGGGATTTTTGTACCTTATATTCCTTCATTGTCAAATAATTAGGAACGGTTTTAGATTTCATTGTTTTTCAAAATTGCAATTACTAGTTTTGGCCAGGAAATCAGGCTAACTACATAAGACTCTGGCAACATAATATATTTAGAATTAATTATAATCATAAAAATTGTTTATGATATATATTATTAGTGATGAAGATAGCTTAATAAGTCTGTTGGCATTATGGTTGAAAGTGAGGTACATGCCATTTGGTTTAGGGTTCAAAGTGTGCTCATGTTGACATTTCTCAATTTTTGTTTAATTTGGCCAGTATACGTACATATACGCACATAGACAGATTGATGTAAACAATGGCATTAGCTTAGTGCCTTTAGCAATTAGCCACATGGGCCAGGTTCAGGTTGTATGTTGACAATATGTCAGTATCATGAACCAATTGATTCACTAAAACCATTCCCATTCAATGCTTTTCTGGCGGGTTGAAGAGCACAAACCAAAATAGGCCCTAGAAAGACAATTGGTTAACAACCAATTGGCAGGGTTTAGGGTTTTGGTGATACAGACCAATGAGTTCTAATGCCAAAATTGATGCAAGACAAATCAAAAAAAGATGCAAAAAAATTGTAGGAAAAAAAGAAAAAACCTAGGAATGCCTAAGCTTGCTTGGAGTCAACACTATTTAAGAAAGAACAATCTAGTAAGAACCTAGGGTTGGATGGAGTTGGTGCCAAACCCTTGGATAAGCTCCAAGAGAAATTTTGTTCATCATAAACTTGCCTCCATAGGAGAACATTAGCAAATTTATTTTACTAGTAAAGTTAAACCCTAATTCCAATGAACCTATAAAAATACAATTGAGTTTAAACAAAGCTAAATTAAAATAAAATTTCCTTCATGCTTCCCACATCGTTAGGGCTAGGGAAAAAAAGTGTGCTGTAAAAGCAAAGAGGCAGCTTATCTTACGTAGTAATTGAAAATTTGTAGAAGGGATTTAGCAATAATTTCTATGTTGGAATTACAGATTCATACATACTATAATATATATTGTAAATATCTTAATTTAGGATGCTCTAAGCCTTAGCATGTAACCGGATTACTGTATTTTGATGTAATCAGACTAGACTATGTTATCAGGTTACATCTGTCATAACATTTATATTTTGGTTTGTCATGGAAATCAATAGATTGGATAAGGTTCTTCTCTCTCATGCCTCCAGATGAGGCAATTGCTTTCGATCTGATTTTTAGTTTTTATTTTTTATTTATTATCTATGTTATGGTCTAGGATGTGTGGTTCCTCTCACCAGTTGACTAAGATGATTTAATGAAAGTTGAGCATGCTTGAATTGCCTCATTTTTCTTTGTTCACACAACTTGTTTTTAATATCTCAATTGACATTACTGTTTTTCTGTTTACAGGTTATAGAGATATCAAGCAATGAGTATGAACCTTCAGACAAGGACATTTTATATGCAGAGGGAGTCACTCAGAGCAATGGTCTTGCCTTCATGGAATTTTCATTTGATGATAGAAGCCCCATGTCTGAGACATACAATGAGAACTTCGAATGCGCACCTCCCTTGACCAAGTAAAACCTCCATTCTTTTCTCCTACTACATACTGTTGCATCTGTTTGTACAAATTTTCTTGCAGTGCTAAAACTACTTTCTATTGTCTCTTCTCTTTTGGGTCACAGATACCAACTAATTCGCATAAATTCTAAGGGACTGCATGATGGTTGCAAATGGTTGGAAATGTTTGAAGATGTGAGGGCAGTGATATTTTGTGTTTCCTTGAGCGACTATGATCAGATGTGGGCCCATGGTACTGGTCCTTTTCATAATAAAATGCTTGCAAGCAGAGATTTGTTTGAGAGTTTGGTGAGGCACCCTTGTTTCAAAGACACCCCTTTTGTGCTCCTGCTGAACAAATACGATGCCTTTGAAGACAAGATAAACCAGGTTCCTTTGTCAACTTGTGAATGGTTCAGAGACTTCAGCCCTGTGAAGCCTCATCACAATAGTCAGTCCCTGGCACATCAGGCATACTACTTCGTGGCAGTCAAATTTAAGGAGCTATATTCTTCCATAAGCGGGCGGAAGTTATTCGCGTGGCAAACACGAGGTCGGGAGCGTACATCAGTTGATGAGGCATTCAAGTATATAAGGGAGGTCCTCAAGTGGGATGAAGAAAAGGATGAAAATATGTATGGAATTGCTGGAGATGATTCATTTTACAGTACAGAAATGAGTTCCTCTCCATATATTAGGCAGGAATGAATCTCCTTTTTGTTTAGCTTGGGTGAGCCAGCAGTTTGAAATGAATGAACGAGGACCTACTTTCCATTTCCCATACTTTTTGCTGCTCTGAATATTTGGTAGATATTTAGTGCTTAACATTACATGATGGAGTAAAGGAAGTGAGGTCCATATGGCTGTAAATGTGCTGTGAGCTGGTAAGTTCAGGATTGTTGAGTACTTCAAAATTAGCTTGATCTGATTTGCAAGATTGTAAATTTTTGGCATAATTTGCTTGCCTGTATAGTATAGATTGTTCAACATGAATAAGTTTTCCTAAGTAAATTTGTTATATTTGTTGTAAATGAAGAAATTTCCTTTCTCATATCACCTTCATTCTGGAACTCACCAACAATAAATTTCAATGATATGCTTGGCAACTCACCTTTGAGTTGTCTTATTGGACTGGATAAGATATATTTTTGGTTTTCGTAAATTATAATTTTATTATTACAAATGTTAAACTCGGCTTAGTTATGTATGTTCAAAAATTTTGAGAGCCGGTGAAAGTGAAGTGAAGCCATGCTTGAAGTTTATCTTACCTCAATTTTATACCCAATGCAAAAGACTTACTTTTATGGTGTCTATGAGAGGTCATCTTACCTCAATTTTATACCCAATACAAAAGACTTGCTTTTATGGTGTCTATGAGAGGTCATCTTACCTCAATTTTATACCCAATGCAAAAGACTTGCTTTTATGGTGTCTATGAGAGGTTGTTGGTATGCAGCCTTACCTCAGTTTTGGAGAGGCCAATTGCTGAACCTGAACTGAGACACAGCATGGGTGGAGGGCAATTGTCATCATATAGGTCTAACATCTCTATTTCTAAATAGATTACCACATGAAATCAGTTGTGTTGGATACTTCTGTTTGGATGCGGAGTAAATATAATTACTCTAGCATGACTTCTGTTATATCTTGTTGTAAGCTCGGATGACGTAGTCTTGATTTGCTCGATTTTGCACTAAACTTTATTTGGCGATTGATGCAAACGTGCGTGCAGAGTTATTGAGTGGCGAACGCAGGCAGAAAGAGATTTTCTAAATTCTATCAATTCGGCTGGTTAACCAAATGATCTCGCAACAGCTATGGGCCTCGCTCAGCTTTATGAAGCTCATGATACTTCTTTATGACCAAGTCTCGCGCCAATTCCACCACAAAGCTAAGGGGTCCTCCAAATAGTAGGGATGAAGATCTGAAAAGCGCTCCCATGGTGGTTTGGCGAATGTCTCTTGCACAATAATTAAAAGAAAGACGCAACAAGGCCTTTGCTACAGTTGCAATGAAAAGTTTTAACGCATGCCCACTTTGCAAAAATCTCTTACTTATAAAAGCATGTTGCAAGGAAGATGATATTAATAGCTAGAGATGTGATCGTGGAAACTGAGACCATGGAAACAGGAAACTATTCAAAATCTAGAGGTACCAGACATCTTCTTGGCTGCCATTCGTGATACCCATACACATACACTCGAAACCATGCGGGAGAGAGACACTTTCAGCATCGTACCGACTATTGTATTGCTTGACTCTGGAAGTACTTGCAATTTCACAAGGAAGAAACTAGCCTAATACTAATAGTCACAGGGAAAGAGGTCATCTTAAGGAGGCATTCAATTCCAATTCCAAGCTAATCGCATAATGGAGGACCATAAGTACTTACACAAAACTTCAAGCTGAACCTTGATAAAATTCTTAGCATTCAGGAGACCATGATCTCAACAAGAATTAAGATACAGTTGTTAAATAGTAATGACTCTTGAATGAGTTTCAGACCATTTGTAAGAGTTTACCCCCTAATTGAGCCCACGACCATCACATTCTCCTTTAGCTTGGACGTAATCCAGTAGCCTCCAATCCTTACCGCTACCCCTACTACTAAAAGTCTCAGACTGAGAGATTGGTAACTTACATGCAAAACACAGGCATCATCCACCCAAACAACAGTCCCTTTTCATCACCGGTGGTTTTGGCGAAGAAGATAGTTCGTGACTTGTGTGTATAATATCACTGTGTCTTTTTGGGTTAGCTGTTTGTAAAAGTGCGTTTTTAAAAAAACAATCAATTTTAAATTCATGTTTTGAAAAAACAATTTTTTAAAATCACAATTAACTATTTGGTACAGCATGCAGAAAAAGTGTTGTTTTTATTTATTTATTTATAAAAGATAGAAATTCTACTATAACTTAATCTAAGTGTATATGTATGTAAAACTTCTATCTGGAGACTTGAATCCCGGCCTTTACCCCCCACACCCTACAAGAACTTTGTACTTGTGGAGTGACCATCACGTCAAGGACGTGCAGTGGTGAAAAAGTATTGTTTCTATTGATCAGCATTTGGATAACATTATCTAAAATTGTTGTTTCAAGTCAACTTACCAAGAAGGACTTAATTAATTAACTCGTTGATAGTCCAAACTTACAAGCATCAAATTTCTGATCATCCTTTCTTAGAGTTAGATGAATGAATACAAAAGGTTGGTGAGGTCAGTTGAATGAAAAAGGTTAATGTATTTTTCTCATATATCCATCTAAATATCTAATGTTGGAGGAACCGCAACTGATATCAAAAGAGATTTATTCTTTTACTAGCGCCAAACTTGTTCTAGTCCCATTAAATTCTCATTTAGCACCAACCAAGTACACATAATTTTCCCATTTTATTGAATGAAGGCCACGAGTAAATTAGTAAGAATAAACAATATGACTAATGACTAATCACAACAACTTGGAAATCTGTTTTGGTTAATTTTTTTTTTAATGAAAACTTCAATATATGATCATAAACCACAACCTGAAAGTCTGTATTGCTTAAACTTTTTGCATGCAAGATGTTATCACAAAGAATCCAAAAGATCTTTGAGCAAAAACACTATGAAAAAAAAAATCATCAATAACTCATACTACTACATGTTGGAATGAGATCAGACTTATTCCAACGTCCCTTTAACCTAAGTTCTTCTAGGATCACACACTTGACCGCACACTTTGTCACAATCCGTATAAGTATCAAATTATAATTGGAATGCACCACTTACACATGGGTTTACCATTAGTGCTTAGTGAAAAATAATACAATTACCGCTTATCATGTGGCTAAGTTGTGGAAAAGTGTGTAGTGACTTTTTGCTTTAACTTTGTCAATTTTGAGAGCAGATTCAAATTTTCTTTTTTAGAGTAAATCCAAATTTGAGATGCGAATGGGCAGGTCACAAAAAAATTTTGCATCCAAAAAATTTCAAAATTTGTTTTATGGAATATCACAATACGTCTTCCTATGATGGGACTAGGGTAATTTTTCCCCAATGCCAAACACCATCATCTCTAAACTTCCCACTCGTAGTGACAACAAACACGGCACTGCCCTACTCATTGCCGCACACCTCCTCTGCGTTCCTCCCTTGTAATCCCTTGCCCCCTTGTCTTGGAAAGACAAATACTTTGAAGGGCACTCCAAACATTATAGATCTAAGAGGTATGTTGTTCCTTCAGTAAAGAATGATAATGCTTGCTCCAAGATTTAAGAAATCACAAATCCTTTCGAGCAATGAATGGGATGAGTCCACTTTTCCTGTCTTTCGGTTAGATTAGATTCCCAAATTTCTTGTCCCATATAAATTTTTATTTTCTGTCATAGCTGACTAAAATCTCACTCCTTTCTTAAGTCACACATTCATATAGTGCCCAATAGTTCACCACTTATATCAACATGGGTATCAAATTAAGGAAATCAAAGAAAAAAAATCATCAGGAAAACCTATGGCAAAAATTTTCTATGGGCCAAGAAAATCCGGGAATTTTATTTGACCAAAAGAAAGGGAAAGTGGACTCATCCCATTCATTGCTTAAAAGGATTTGTGATTGCTTGAATCTTGAAGCAAGCATTATCATCCTTTGTTAGAGACTCTTAATCTTTCTTTGGAATATGGAAAATGAAGTATACCAATTCAAAAATGTTGATTTTATCTCACCATTGTATCCAATGGAACCAAAAACCAAAAAAGAGGGAATATCTTTGCATGCTGAGGTGAAAAAATTCATCGATAGCCGCCAAGCTATCCTCCTCTCTCAAGTTTTGTATTTATCTATTGTGTATAAATGTATTGTGTGTGTGTTAAAATTATGCATATGTACATGCTTGGTGAAAGTAAGAAAAATATTTGGGATTTAAAATGAAAAAATTGTTCAATTTTGTAACATTGTTGCAATAAAGTCTATCACAATAAGTTATTGCTACAAAAAAAGTTTCGTTGCAATAACTTTCTTTGTGATATTTTAAAAATAATTTTATTCAAAAGGTTTCATGGCAATAAGTACAATCTTTTAATGATACTGCAATGAAAAAATCATTGCCATATTGTATTAAAATGAATCACCACCGCTCTCCCTTGGTGTGGTGGTCAATTCACAAGTATAAATGCTTGTGAGGTGTAGGGGGTAAGGGCCGGGGTTCAAGTTTTCAGGAGGGAGTTTCACACACATATACACTTAGATTAGGCTAGAATAGAAATTCTATCTTGTAAAAAAAAAAGAAAAAAAAAAAAGAATTTAGTTGTTACGATAACTTATTGCAACTGACCATGTCATTGCAATGCGTTATGTGCAATTAATTGAGTCTTATAAAGTAACAACACGTGGAAGTAAGGAAGTGAACATAAGGTTTGGACTATTGCAACAAAACCAATATATGTGATATACTTGTTTTATCTATCGTAACAGCTCTTTTTTTTTTTTTTTTGGTGGAAAGCGGGAGGTTTTATTTATAACAAACTGAGTTCATACAACACCAACAACTGTGCCTGGGGCACAGAGCCGAGGTTCCCCCAGGCCAGTCAAGTCCCTAACATATGATACATCAACAAAAGTGGGACATTCGTTATACACAGTCATCAGATGCCGTTGGCGGGTCCCCCGCTTAGCCAGATCATCGGCACAGCTGTTTGCCTCACGGTACATGTGCTGCACTTGCACTTCCCATTCCTGATCCAAGAGGTTCTTGCAATCACAAATCAAAGGCAGCATGTTAGTGGGATAGTTCATATTTTTATTTGTCAGCTAGGTTAGGACCACTTTAGAATCTAGCTCTAGTTGAAGGAGCTTCACGCCCGTATTCCATGCCATCGCCAGACCCTGTCTGACCGCGGCCAACTCAGCCATATTGTTTGTTGCGAGGCCCACATGAGCTGAGAATCCTGAGATCCACCGGCCCTGGTGGTCGCGTAACAAACCCCCTACTCCAGCCAGACCTGGGATATCTAAGACACTACCATCGGTGTTAAGTTTAAGATAGGGGTAGGGGGGCGCTTGCCAACGAATAAGTTGAGGAACCAGGACCGAGGGTCGTCTGGTGGTATCGGCGAGGAAATGAAATTCTGTCGCCGCTTGTACCGAGGAATAGATAAGGCTATGTTGGGAGCGGGATTGGTTCTTGAATATTCTTTCATTTCGTGCTAACCAAAGCTTTCAACAGGTGAAGGGGAAATCGACTTGCCATGGGGGGTGGTGGGGTAAGGTAGCCCTAACCACCGTTGCATTATATCGCAGCCAGTCTTGTAGCGGCAGTTGGAAGAAGGATAGGGGCAGGATACCTAGTGATTGGTGCCAGACCTCTCTTGCCCATGGACAGTCACGAAGCATGTGTAAAGTCGTTTCTGGTGACTGGCATCTAGGGCAACGAGAATCCACAGACTGGCATCCAAATGATAGGTATGCTTTGGTGGGGAGCGGGTCGCGCAGAGCCTTCTAGAGGAAAATTTAGATCTTTTTGGGGCAAGGGGAAGCCCATATCCAGTTCCAAAAGGCTTTGTTCCAAGGGGCCTGCTGGAGGTGAAAAAGAAATTTGGACGCGGACTTAACTGACATGTGCCCTTATTGTGGGGCCATAGAAAGGAGTCGGTAAGGCTAGCAAAGCAGGCCACCGGAATACCTTGAAGAAGGGCTTGGAGCTGGGGAGGGAGAGGGAGGTTAAGTGAGTCGAAAGACCAAGCCTGGTTTGACCATAGTGAGTTGACTCGGCGGTCTTCCTTATGGGGGAGGAGGGGACCCTCAATATAACTACGCAGGGAGCCGTTGGGAAGCCATTGGTCCTTCCAAATTCGAATAGTCTGTCCGTCTCCTACAACCCACCGCATACCTCCTAGAAGCAACTCTGCCCCTAGCGAGAGAGCGGTCCAAATATGGGATCCTCGTGATGTTCGGGGACTGGTAAACACGGTAGCATGTGGAAAATATTTAGCTTTAAGGACCCGGGCCCAGAGCGAAGTGGGGTTGGAATAGAGGCGCCAGGCCTGGTTCATGAGGATAGCCTGGTTTCGATGCCGGGTGGAGGATATGCCCAACCCTCCAGCCTCTTTGGGAAGCGTGACCGTCTCCCAGTTAACAGTGTGGCATCCCTTGTGATGGTCGGTATCACCCTAAAGGAAGTGACAGCTCAGTTTATCAATGTGGTGGTAGATCTTTTGAGGGAGAAGTGTGGTTTGCATGGCGTATATCGGGACAGAGGTGACAGAAGCTTTGATGAGGGTGGCCCGGCCAGCCATCGAAAGATACCGTGCTTGCCATCCTTCTATTCGCTTACGGATATTGTCCACCAGATATTGATAGGAGCTAGCAGTTCGACGGGTGGTAAAAATGGGTGTTCCAAGGTAGGTTCCTATGCGGTTCGTGGTGGGGAGGCCAAGGATTCCCGCTACTTGTTCTTTTATACACCTAGGGGTGTGGGGAGAGAACCAAGTTTTCGACTTGGTAGCACTCATGAGTTGTCCGGACGACTCACAGAAATCTAATAAGAGTCTGCTAAGATTCGTACAGTCCCTAGCTGTGGCTCTTGTAAACAGGAAAATGTCATCGGCAAAAAATAGATGCGAGAGGCGGACGCCAGTTTTGAAGTTTATCGGATGGATAAGCTTATCACGAACAGCCTCATTCAACTTGATGGACAATCTCTCCAAACAAAGGATAAACAGGTACGGGGAGAGGGGGTCACCCTGTCGGATGCCCCGGCTGGGCACCACTTCCGGGAGAGGGGATCTGTTCCATAGAATATGGAACCGAGTGGAGGAGATCATGTTCATGATGAGGGCAGTGAGGTTAGGAGGCACCTGAAAAAATTCAAGAGTTTCCTGGATAAAGGACCACTCGAGATGATCATACGCTTTTTCAAGATCCAGTTTAAGCGCAACGTACCCCGTCTGACCCCGTCGAGAAATTAGAGTTCGAATAACCTCCTGAACGATGATTATATTATCGCTCGTACGACGGCCCGGCACAAATCCCGCTTGACAAGGGTTGATGGCTTCTGCCATGTAGGCTTTGAGTCGATGCACAATAATACGAGATAGTAATTTGTAGAGGGTATTACAAAGACTAATAGGATGAAATTGAGTGATCAATTCGAGGTGGGCAAATTTCGGGATAAGGACCAAGTTTGTGACACCCCAGTTTGGAAGGATAGTGAGGTGCTCAAATATGTCTTGAATAACTTGAATGATGCTCGGGCCCAAACTAGACTAGTTTGTTTGGAAGAAGAGAGCATGATAGCCATCTGGTCCAGGGGCCTTTAAGGGGGGGAGTTCCCGAAGGGTCTGAAGAATTTCATCAGGTTGGGGAATCCTAGTTAGAGCCTGTGCTTGGGTAAGGAAGGGACTATTGGGACAGCAGAGCCTCTCAGCCCCAAGAGTGATGTGTCGAGACGAAGATGTGGCCTGGAACAGTGTTTTGAACGCAGTGTGAATGTGTTGGGTTAGTGGCTCTCCAATGAGCCATAATCCCGTGCCATCTTTTAAAGTAATCACCCGTGAGTGACTGCGTCATTGGATGGTTTTGAGGTGAAAATATTTAGTATTGGCATCCCTATAATTTAACCACATGATTCGAGATTTGAGACGCCAATATAAATATTCTTGATGGAGTATAATATTGTACTCCTGAGTGAGCTGGCTCTCGAGCGAGTATAGATAGGCAGAGGGTTTCCTTGCTAAGGCCACTTGGATTCCCCTAAGTCTGGCTATCAGATGGGTTTTGCGATGGAATATATTGCCAAAATGGGTTTTATTCCAGGAACGGATGTTTTCCATTAACGCATCCAGACGCCGAGGGAACCTCGATAAGGAGGATGAAGCAAAAGGGATCAGTTCTGAGGCTTGCCAACTATCCTTCACAAGGGAGGAGAAAGTGGGATCGGTCAGCCACATTTGCTCAAATCGAAAGGGTTTGGGGGGGTTTGGCTCAGATGGGTCAGTGTTAAGCATAATAGGGCAGTGGTCAGACTTGACCCTAGGAAGATGGTGAATTTCAGCGGTAGGAAAGAGCAAAGTCCAATTAGCATTGCCCAATCCTCTATCCAACCGCTCTTTAATGGTGGACTGCCAAACTGGGCTTTTATTGGTCCACGTGAAGCGGGGGCCGTGAAAACCTAGGTCTTTGAGCCCACATTTATCCAAGCAATTTCTAAAGGCCGCAATGCGGGTTCTATTTACCGGTAGGCCTCCTAGTTTTTCTTCCTCAGAAATCATATCATTAAAATCCCTAAGGAGGATCCACGGAAGGGAGATATTCATTGCAAGATTTTGTAAATAATCCCAAAACGGTTTACACTTATTAAAATGGGGAGGGGCGTACACAGCAATAAGTAAAAAGGCAAGGGGTGGAGAAGGTACCTTCACAAGAGTGTGAATACTGTGTTCGCTGCAGGTGATAATCTCAACATTGAAGGAGGGGCCTTCATTCCAAAGCAGCCAGATGCCGCTAGAGAATCCCGCGGGGTCCACACATCAAGAGTGTGAGTAAGGGAGTGTGTCAATCACCCCTTGAGCCCTCGCTTCAGCAATGCGGGGTTCGATAATGATCAAAATATTAGGGCGGTGCCTACGGTGGAGCTCATAGGCATGGGCACGAAACATCTCATTTCCGGCGCCTTGATAGTTCCAGGCGATCATCTTCATGGATGAGGAAAAGGGAGTGAAGGACTCATTCGGGGCTCCCCATGTCGAGGGAACCCTCGCTGCGGGCGGAGGGAGGCACTGATGCCTCGCTGTGGTGGTCTTGATGCGGTACAGTGCTTCCATATCGCCGAGCCTGGCCCAGTGCGTGCTGGACACGACAAATGGTAGGCTTCGGTTTGAGAACATGACTATGTATAGGTTGGGCTCGTCTTCCTTTATGGCAATGTTTATTTCGCCTCGATCCAGGAAGTGAAAAATGGCTGCAGGCAGTAGGTTTGGGGAGTCTGCGCTAGAGGAGCTCGTTGTGGTGTTTCGCTGCCTGACTGGTGGAGCTCTCGATTGCCTTGCCTGGGCTTGATAAGGGTGGCTGGACCTGTTGACTCGGACATGGGAGCAGTGGCTGCGGTAGGGGTTTGAATGGGGAGGTGGGTCGAGCCTCAGTGGCAGGCTCGGAGTTTGCGTCACTTGGTTCCATTTCATTGCTGTCCGCGGATGCACTGGAATCTGGACATAGCTTACTATCTCGTCGAGTGTGTGTTCTAGGGACAGTCCGCTCCAAAGTTGTTCTAGATTCGCTATTTCCTGCTCGTAGGCTTGGGGGGTAGGTGAGTGGTTGTTCATGATGGGAGTGGCCGAGAGAGGTGGGTTGCTTTGAGGCGTTGGTGTAAGTCTCAGGTCTAGGTCCGTCGGGGTGGGGGTGGATAAGGCTTGATCCGATGAGGGAGCCATTGTTATGGCGTGTGTCAGGAGGGATTGGGTTGGGCTAAGGTGCAGTCATTATATCGTGCACTTGCTGCATGGCACGAGCTGGAGGAGAGTGTTGGTGAACATCAGGATAGCTGGCCATGCAAGGAGTACGCATGTTATCCATAACCACATCACTCAGTTGGAGTGGAAGACTGGGACAGCTAGCCTTTCCTGGTTCATGCATGCGCTCCTTCTCTTCCTCACGTGGTTGCAGTAAATGAGAGTTTTTACCATGGGATGCCACCTCGCCACAGTAAGACCCAGCTGGCTGCTTCACACTATTGAGCTTTTGTCCCATCATCGAATTGGTTTGGTGAGTGCGCTGCCACTGTGCCTGAGAGGAGGTAGCCAGACCACGTGATTGATTCAGGGGGTAAGGATCGGCTATGGTGTTCTTACCACGTGGAGTTGTCTCCAATGGACGTCCACGTGCTCGGGTGCGACACGTTTGGACCGTTTTCCAGGGGGTTGACACGTGGGTTGGTTCAAGCGGTGGATCGGCTGGGGTATGTGGTTCAGGCTCGTAAGGTAACATGGTGGTTGGTTTCGTCATGCCCTCTGAGCACTACGGTTCCCGGTGGCCGAGTCTACCGCATCTGTAGCAAAGCATGGGGAGATTTTCATATACAATGTCTTGCCAAAAGGAGCCAATTTTCACACGTTTGGGCAGCTGGTTGACCATGTTTATTTGGACGCACACTCTAGCGTATCTCCCTCAAATGGCGACGCTCGTAATGGCATCAACTTTTAAGAGTTTTCCTAGTTTTTTGCCCACGTGTTTGAGAAACTCTGGGTGGTAATATTCTATGGGTAATTGTTCCCAATGGATCCAAACCACCGTGGTTGAGATTTTGGCAAGTTGTGGATGAAAATCCGCTTCCCAGGCCTGCACATGCAGATATTGGTCTCCCACAAACCATGGTCCATCCATAAGTGCATGGTGGCAGTCTTTGAGTACGTCAAAACGCATAATGAAAAAACCATATCCAAGGTCAATTAAGTGCATCGTACCTGTGGGGCGCCAAATACCGGCTAACCTGGTTTGGAGTGCCCGATATCCCAGTGGTTGTCCCATAAGTTTGAGAATAGCGCTCGTTGTCCATGGTCCCGCTAACTGGTTCTTCAATTTTGGGGTAAGTCGGATTTCCCAAGTATCATCAGTCTGTCCGTCATCAGCTCCGGGTTGGGTGTCGTCGATATGTATCTGCTGCTCAGTGTCCTCTTCCTGGTTAGGTAGTTCTTCCTCGTCTTCGTCTCCCACTCCATATCGTGCCTCTTGCATATTTGCAACCTGGATCGCCTCTGTGTACGTCTTTTTACGTGAGTTATCCCTTAGGAAGGTGTTCTTAGGGTCGTCAGGTTCATGGGGCAAAGCCGGGGTTGTCATGGTTTTTTTTTTTTTTTTTTCCTTAGTACTTCAAAGTCCGTAACAGCTCATTTAGTTGCGATATAGGTCATGGAAATTTTGAGGTTTGCAGTTATCATTCTCTCCAAAAAAGATGTGACTTTGTCTTGGAGCTTGGATGAACTTATGAAGATTGTCGAGTGTAGTAATGTGACTAAGGAAGAAGTTTTTCCCGTTTTCTTTGTGAATCCCTCTGATGCATGAAAACAAAGGGACACTTTTGTGAAGACCTTTTCCAAACATGAAGAACATATAAGAAAAAAGAGAATGTGCAAATGTGGAGAGTTGTTGGATGGCATTTGTTGATACCGTATTTTGTTTGCCCTCGATTTGCGTGCCGGACCTCGAAAAATCCAAAAATGTTATTTTCTCTCCATGGGGCCACGAGAACATCTAGAATGACGTGGTGCAACCTGTTCAGACATCGGAGTACTCAAAGTGCATCTTTCAGCCCAAATGACCAAAATGCCCATAGTCAACCTAGGGTTGACCGAAGGTCAAACGAGGTCAAAATCCTCATAAAATAACACTTTTCATAGTTTTACATCAAACCTAAGCTTCTCGGAGATTTTTGGCAAATTTGACCAAGTTGACCTAGTTTGACATGGAGTTGACCTAAATGGCCCTAGAAACCCAAATATTGATCCAGTCGTCAGAACGGGTTGAAACCAACGCCATTGCGAAGATTATAAAATTATCACTCCAACGACTATTCATGGGTTGAAATCAGAGTTAGAACGACCAAGATATCATGAAAACTGGGATAACACACCGATTGATGCACAACTAACTTCCGAGAGCCATAACTTTTGATCCGACCGTTGGATTTTCAAGTTCCATACCTTTTCAAAAACAGGAAGTCAAGATATTGCCAAGGGTGCCAAGATCAACCCGATCCGAGACCTTTTGAAGGTGGCGGCCCTTAAAGAGCCGTCGCCTCGTAAAGCGTGCCGAGGCTATAAAAGGCCTTAGGCACCCTCCAAACCAAAAAAGAAGAGTCTCCCTGCGTCCTGTTCTTTGCCTGGATGAATTTTGAGCTTTTTTCCTCTCTTTCAAACACAAAAACACACAAAAAACACATCAAAGCCTCTTGATTCTTCTCTCTTCACCAAAAACACAAGGTATTGTTCTTTTACCCAATCTTCTTTTCCTTGATTCTTCTCTTTGGATTTGGGGTTTAGGGGTGTGGATGTAGCTTTTTAGCTACTATCCACACCCATAAATTTCTAAGTCTTTAAACTTGGTTGTAGCTTGGTTGTATCCAAACTTTGTCATTTTATTAATCATTTTAGTTATACTCAATTTATAAATATGTTGATTTTCTAATAGTTCAACATTCAATACCATAGAGCATAATTGACCTTATAGCAACCACAAAAAAGTTCATCAAGGTAACTTTCCATCTCTGTTTAATTAATCTACTCTTCTTGTACTAATACTCTTTGATCTTCATCTTTAATCCCAGACAACATTCAAGTGCATCTCTATTGGAAAGAAGTTGCGTACACAATTATGTTTTTACTATCATCTCGTTACAAAATAACACAGTTGCAACTTTCCATCTCTGTTTAATTAATCTACTCTTCTTCCATAGTTATTATAGAAACTCCAGCCAGAGCAATCACCTTCATAATGCCGCCCGTGACTCGTCTCTTCTTCCTTCACTCAAGGCTTAACTAAACACAAAATTAATTGTTGAAACTTTCTAATAGAATTCATATGGAATCTGCAGTTTGCAGAGGGTTACCAACATTCTTTCCCTCTTTTACAGTTTTACCTCTCCATGTACTAGAAGTGTCTCCTTGTGTTTGCTCTTTCTTTTTTGCTTTTGAATATAACCCCTTGCTCCATTGCAGCTTCAATGGACTGTTGTATAGTACATTGTCCATCAGAGTGTTCGTTATCCTTAACTTAGAAGCGATGAAGGCTCACCAAATTCCCACTGCAGTATCTTCCAAAGTTTGTGTAAAGTTGTTATTTACAACTATTTTGTGTTGGTTTTAATTTCGTGCCAAATTTGATTGTAATTCTATTCAATCATTTTTTTTCCTGTATTTATTTGAGATTTTTATTGTAAGAGTTGTGTGTGAGAGAGAGTGTGAAGACTCAAGCTCATATTGAAGATCAAGTGGATTTCGCAAGAAGCTCGCGAGAAGCTAACCCGCGAAGTAGCCACATGTTGAGCACAAGACTGAAATGCGAAGAGTCATGATAGCTGGAGTTTTCACGAGTGTCTCGCGGGTAAGGCCTCCCCGCAAAATACTCGCGAAATATTCTGTTTTGCTATTTTGTCATTTGTACTCCACCAAGTCTTTACCCACACTATATATACCCTCATTACCCACATATTGTAAGGAGTACTTTTCAGAGAGAAAACCCTAGCATACGCACTTGAGAGTTAGAGATTGTTATACCCACAATCATCTACACATTTCCTTGTGGTTTTCCTCTACTCCTACCTCTCCATCTCTAAATCCTTGAGAGGTTGATAGCCCAAACACTTACCACGCCCAATCTGAGTGTAAAGTGAGGTTTTGGTGCTGCTGGGAAGCATTGGAAGCAGCCAATCGTTGACAGATGCAATTGGGCTGAATTGTGTGATCTGGGAAAGCTAGAGAAGACAAGGTTTCGTGAAGTCAGTTGGTAGCAGGAGCTTGGATGGTTCAAGTACATGGGATAGACTAGGCTTGGAGGGTCTTTTGTTATTCATGTACTCCAACTTATTCTCTAGTGGATCGATTTATTGCTTGGAGGGTGGCGGAGAGGTTTTTCGCCAAGTTCTTCGGTTCCCTCTTCGATAACACGTCTTGGTGTTATCTTGTGTTTGCATCCTTCTTCCATACTCTTTAAGCTTTTCTTTTATTGTTGATATTAAATGAATATGGCTTAGAGTAGTTTAACGGTTGTTCGCATGCATTTACTCTTATTCCGCGCTTAGTTTAAGTTAGGGTAAAAGTAACCGAGCTGTAACTTTTAATTGGGGGTCTAAACAAGCTCTTGTGTTTATACACAAATTCGAGCTTTCAATTGGTATCGGAGCGGGTACACTTTGTCAGATTGTTACATCCTAAGTGTGATCCTTGACCCTACAATGGATAGGTCTCAATCCCTAAATACACCTTCCTTCTTTGATGGGAGCAATGAGGCCTTTTGGAAAGTGCGTATGCGTGCATTTTATGTTCTATTGATGATAGTGTATGGGATGCTGTTGAGATTGGATGGACTAGGCCGGAGGCTGCCAAATCTACTTGGGATAAGGCAGCCCTTGCAGCGGCCAATGCTAATAGTAAAGCTTTGAATGCTATTTTTTATGATGTCTCACCTGATAGATTCCACAGGATTTCACATGTTTCAATCGCCAAGGAGGCATGGGAAATTTTGGAGACCACATATGAAGGCACCAAAAAGGTGAAGGACACCAAGTTACAAATGCTCACCACTCACTTTGAAGAACTAAAGATGAGTGAAGATGAGTCGTTCGACTCCTTCTACGGGAAGCTAAATGAAGTGGTGATTGGCAAATTCAACTTGGGTGAAAAGACGAAGGACACCAAGGTTGTGAGGAAGATTTTACGATCCCTACTAGAGAGCTTCCGTGCAAAGGTTACCGCCATTGAAGAGAGCAAAGATCTTGATGAGATTAAAATTCAAGAACTCATTGGTTCTCTTCAAACTTATGAGCTATCTCTACCATCACAAAGGAAGAGCAAATCTCTTACTCTCAAGACAATCAATGAGAGATTGGAAGCTCAAGACTAATCAGATGATGATGAGGTTGAAAAGGAAATGGTGTACCTTGCTAAGAACTTTCATAAGTTCTTAAAATTCAAGAGGGATGGGAAGTCTTTTGAGAAGGGAAAATTCTCAAATTTCAAGAAGGATAAGAAAGACTTTAAGAAGAAGGATTCCAAAGATTCTTCTCCATCTCAAGCGATCACGTGCTATGAGTGCAAAGGGCATGGGCATGTGAAGAAAGAGTGCCCCACTTACTTGAAAGCAAAGGGTAAAGTCTTTGCTACTACCCTTAGTGACTCGGACTACTCTAATTCGAATTCAGAAGAAAGTTGTGACGGAGAAGGAAACTACTCCACATTTATGGCTATTGTACCCGTGGACTCTTCAGAAGATTTGAGTCTTCTAGTGGAAGAACTCAGTGAGCACACCGAAGTAGAGTCTATAGGGATTGGGGAGGAATACGATGATGAAGATGAAGAAGCAAAGGGACTGCAAGAATCCTATAATTCTCTTCTTGAGAAGACCGGAGAGTATGCTAGAGTGGCTAAAGCAGCCATCAAAAAAATGAAGAGAGTTGAGCAAGACTACAAGAGCATACTCATGAGGTACAAAGAAACGAAGTGTGAAGTTGAGGTGCTGAATGAAGAACTAATCGAAGCCTATTCCAATATCAAGTTTCTTGAGCTTGAAGTTATTCAAGCTAATGCCAAAGTGGAGTCTGTTGCCTCCAAGAAATTTGATGAAGTGCTTGCACATCAAAAGCCTTTTTTTGACAAAAGCGGTTTAGGATATACCGGAGAAAGTAGCTCAAGCGCCAATGTGTCTAAGGAGATGAAGTTTGTTAAGGCTAAGGAACCAATGGTAGCAACTCCAATTGTTGAGAATGTGAAGGTTGAGAAGAAACCAATTGTGATTGTTCAAAAGGTTTTAACAAAACCTCAAAATTCATTTGTGGCCAAACCCAAGACTAAAGGGAAGTCTCTACTGAAGTCACAAAGAGGTCCTCAAACTCAACATTTTTGCCACCATTGTGGAATCCAAGGACACACTAGACCTAATTGTTATAAGCTTCATGCATTGAAGAAAGCGGATTCTCAAAGACCAAGAGGACAAGGAAAGGGGAATTGGAACGCCAAGCAATCAAAAGGGCGAGAAGTCAATCCTGGTATTGGTGATGTGATGAAGATGATAGATACCATCACTCCTTGTTTAACAAACTTCACGCTAAGGTTTGAGAATCGCAACTCAAGTACCCAATCCTTTAAAGATATCACCCTAAACGCATGTGTCATGTAGGTGAAGAAGGGTACACATGCATAAGCATTAGAACATGTCCATGCATAAGCATTAGAACATGTCCATGCATAAATTCTTTTGATATGTTGTGACATTGTTTGGTTGTGTGCTTATGTTTTCATTTTAGCATGTTTCTTTTTCAAGTTTGTTTTGTACTTGTTGTTGTTGTTGTTTTTTTTTTTTTTTTTTTTTTATCTTACTTTTCATGTTCTGTTTTTGAGTATGTTAAAAAATTCAAAAACCCATAAAAATTGAAAATTCTCCAAAAAGTTTGATCGCTTGTGTTGTGTATATCACATGAGAGTTTGGCCTAGTACCTCCGTATTAATGGCATAGTGCATTTACGAGCTTAGCTTGTTATGTATGCACGTTTTCTAAGTGTCGACATCTAGAAATCTACGTTTGATTGTTGTAAATAGATTTTCAAGCTTGTCATGAATGATTGGTCAACAGTCTTGTTTGATCTTGATACATGCGTAGACTTGTGCCTATATATCTCCTTACATTTTTTCTTTTTCAAGAGCTCTAAAAATGTCAATCTTGAAAAAAGATTTTGAGCTGAAAAAACCATCGCACATACTAGTATTTGACTAGGAAAAAGGAAAAGCGATTTGTACTAAAATGTATGGTGCCAAAGCCAAAGGCTAAAGTTTCAAAGATATCTCAAAATGTTTATGGCATCGGTTCTAAAAAATTTGAGTTGTTTTGATCAAAAGTATGTAAAATGGAAGCACATCAAAAATCTTTCAATCAATTGTAATCACATTGATGAGGGGTCATATATGTTCATTTCTACAAGTGAGATAGGTCACTTGACTTCGTACCAGTCGTGTATGACTTGGTTGAATTGATCATTGAAGCTTCATACTAGACTATAGACTAGTTCATACTTGATCCTTGCACACAACACACAAGTCTAATGCTCAATGAATGCTTATTCCATTTGTGTGATTGTACGTGTTCAAATGTGGTGTGTATACTCAATTGCTTGTCAATCAAACCCAAAAAGATTTTTAAGTACTTTATATGTTTTTGAAAGTGTTTTTATGCTTTCGTGTGTTTAGAGTTTTTGTACATATTGCCTATTTCTTGTTTTACCTAAAAACTCTTTCAGAGGCATTTTCGCGAGAAGTTTCGCAAGTTAGCTCTTCCCTAGAAAATGAGGATGGCAAAAATTGAAAACACTAAAATTCATACAGAAACTTTTGCGACTGTCTCGCGAGAGAATCTTACCCATGAAACAGTTTCAATGCTTCAGTGGCATTTTCGCAAGTAACTTCGCGAGAAGCTTTCCTGCGAAAATCGCGGGTTTTCAATTTTTAAAGGGCAGACTATGACAGTTTTTCAAACTCACACCCTTTGCCTCCCTCGAGCCTCTCCCAACCCTAAACTACTTTTCTCTCAAAAACCCAACAAAAACTCAAGTTCAATCAACTCTAAGTTTTCTCCAAGGTATGTTTCATCATTCTTTTCTCTTTACTTCCTTAGATTAAGCCTTAGATTCTAGGTTTTCATATGTTGGGTTCATTTTTGAAAGGGTAGGGAAAACTTTATTTTTATGCAAAATCTTTTGACTTTCTTGATTGGGTTTTGTCCCATTGTCTTTGATTGTGTTTGTGTTGGCCCCAAGTGGCATTATAACATGTATTTAGGCAAGATTTCCACATGTTCATGCATTGTTTTACATCGTAGTTGTGTATGTGCATACTAGGTGTTTGATAAAATGCCTAAATGACATTTTGATGTTGTTTTGGACTCCGATGAGTACCAAACTTTGGGGATTACCATGATTATGCATGTTTATCATGTCTTAATCATTGGTTGTGTGTTTTACACACTTTGACCCAAGTGTGCTTAGTCATGCGTTGATCATGCATCACATATGCACACTTGATGCACACACTTGTTCACTTGACATGTTTTGCATATCACTCATGCTAGATAAGTTTTGTTACATGTTTAGCATTTATAACATGATCTTGTGATATTGTTTACATTCTTTTTAGGTCTTGTGATATCTATCACTCATGCTAGATAAGTTCTTTTTATGGACTAACTTGGTACTAATTAAGTTTGTGTTCGTGTTTTGTTTTTGTATATGTTTCTTTGTGTTTGTGACTATTTTGCAGATGTCTCCTATTAAGAAATTGGCCTCAAAGAAGTCAACAAAGCATTCACACACTGACTCGGAAAATTTCCGAAGCGTTGAGGCAGACATGGCCTACAACGACTACTGCAAAAGGGCCCCGATCATCATGGAAAGGGTTGTAGCAATGGAAACCCTTGAAAACACTTTCATTCCGGAAGTGTTCAAAGAAAGGACGTGGGCAAAGTTCCTGAACCCAGTGGGGAATGTTTATGCCTAGATCATAAGGGAATTCTTTGCAAATGCCCTTGTAGAAGGGGAACGCATAAATTGTTGGCTGAGGGGGAGAGAGTTTTATGTCACAAGGGAGTCTATCCAAGAGTTACTAGAAGTTCGTCCACCGACTCAACAATCTTATATCCACTATGATGATAGATTGGACTCTCTTGTACCAATTGTGGAAATCCTTAGTGGTGATCTCAAGAAGAAGGCACTGAACACCATTCCTTTCACCCCGAAGATGAGGACATTGGCCTACATTATGCTCTACAACCTTTATCCGGTGAAGAACTTGACCACCTTGTCAGGACCAAGAGCCATTTTCCTGCTTGATCTCTTCACACACAAGGAGATCGACATTTGCAGTCACATCTTCTACCTCTTCACCAAATGCATCATCAAAAGGAATTCGAGGCTGGTCTTGCCATTTCCAAGTCTCGTCATGGCTCTCATAGCAAGAGCAAGGGTGAAGATTCTGAGTGGTCTTTCCGTGTTGCCAAGGGATTATCCAATCAGTGCTCAAACTATGACCAGAAGCAAAGCCTATATCACCGGACCATCTGTTGGTATTTCTCAAATCCCAAGGAACGATGTTGAGGAAGAAGGTGGGGACACGGAGGAAGAGATAAATAGGTTCACATCAACCCCAGAGGGCTCTGCACAACCCTTTTCCCAAGCACGTGCACTAGCACCCGATCGCCTTGATCATCTCATTGCACTGGTTGAGCAGATGTATGGTATGATAGAATCTCACATGCAGAACACCTCGACTCAATTTACCTACATTGAAGGCCAGATCACTGCACTCTCGTCTCAGATTGATGACATGATGATAGAGCAACAGCAAGAGGGCTCTGAATCCGAGTCCGAGCAGTTCTAGCCTTTTTGGCCATTCCGGTCAAAAAAGGGGAGAAGTTTGAAGGGGAGCTGCACAGTTTGAGGGGGAGCATAACAAAGCATATCATAGAAAATTGGTTTATTTTGGTGGTTTAGTCATTGACTTTCGTTTACTTTTTAAAGTTTTTTCAACTTATGGATATTTACATTGCTTTCTTTTAAAGCTTTAAAGTACTTTAGTTTGAATTTCAATTTAACTTTAGTACTTTGTATTTGTACCTTTGCTTTGTAGCGTATTAGTAATTTTAGATTATGTATGCATTATCTTTAGTATTCTACACTTGTGCCCTTGTTGGATCTTGTATCCTTGATGCATATACCTTAGTGTTTTGCATCGGTTGTGTGTTGGACATGCAATTGATTTTTGCATTGCTCTTAATTGCATTGCGTGTCCGGATGACCATTTACTAATTAAATGTTCATTGTAGTCATTTTTTAATGACTACTCATGTTTGATCAAGTTAAGCTTCATAGAATATATCTTGCTTAATACCTTGATCGCATTTTACTTGTTCCTATATGTATCTTGTGTTCAACTTGTCATAAGCTTAATGAAAGTTTTGTTTGTGTGCGAGTGTTTCAGGATACAGGTGTATACGGTGCAAGTGCTTCACAGCTTCTAGAATTAGGTGTAAGTGAGTTTTGCCATTGTTCCCAAACTCACGTTTAAGTCTAGAGTTTGTTTTAGGGGTTTTGTCAGGGAATAGCCAAATAGGGAGATTGTAAAGTTGTTATTTACAACTATTTTGTGTTGGCTTTAATTCCATGCCAAATTTGATTGTAATTCTATTCAATCATTTTTTCCCTGTATTTATGTGGGATTTTTATTGTAAGGGTTGTGTGGGAGAGAGGGTGTGAAGACTCAAGCTCATATTAAAGATCAAGTGGATTTCGTGAGAAGCTCGCAAGAAGCTAACCCGCGAAGTAGCCACATGTTAAGCACATGACTGGAATGCAAAGAGTCATGACAGTTGGAGTTTTCGCGAGTATCTCGCGGGTAAGGCCTTCCTGCGAAATATTCGCGAAACATTCTGTTTTGCTATTTTGTCATTTGTGCTCCACCAAGTCTTTACCCACACTATATATACCCTCATTACCTACATATTGTAAGGAGTGCTTTTCAGAGAGAAAACCCTAGCATACACAGTTGAGAGTTAGAGATTGTTATACTCACAATCATATACACATTTCCTTGTGGTTTTCCTTTACTCCTACCTCTCCATCTCTAAATCCTTGAGAGGTTGATAGCTCAAACACTTACCACACCCAATCTGAGTGTAAAGTGAGGTTTTGGTGCTGCTGGGAAGCATTGGAAGAAGCCAATCGTTGGCGGATGCAATCGGGCTAAATTGCGTGATCCGAGAAAGTTAGAGAAGACAAGGTTTCGTGAAGCCAGTTGGTAGCAAGAGCTTGGATGGCTCAAGTACATGGGGTAGACTAGGCTTGGAGGGTTTTTTGTTAATCGTGTACTCCAACTTATTCTTTAGTGGATCGATTTACCGCTTGGAGGGCGGCGGAGAGGTTTTTCTCCGAATTCTTCAGTTTCCTCTTCGATAACACGTCTCGGTACTATTATCTTGTGTTTGCATCCTTCTTCCCTACTCTTTAAGCTTTTCTTTTATCGTTGATATTAAATGAATATGACTTAGAGTAGTTTATTGGTTATTCGCACGCATTTACTCTTATTCTGCATTTAGTTTAAGTTAGGGTAAAAGCAACCGAGCTGTAACTTTTAATTGGGGGTTTAAACAAGCTCTTGTGTTTATACACAAATTCGAGCTTTCAATTTGATATGAACCTGAATTCCTCAGTGGAGTGGATCTCATCTACGTTCTCTCATTTGAAATTTTGAAGGGGAACTAACCAACACTTAGGACCTCAAATAACTTCACATAGAATTTGGCTCCAGCCTAATCCTCTCATTGAGTGACACATTAAGAAAAAGCATACCATTTGGGTCGTAATGGACTTGGGGGAGCACCATTACTCATTTTTTGCTCGAGTACATCGATGTTCTCATAGACTTGAACGTCGCTATAACAACCGAAGGAAAAGTCCGATGTAGAGCTCAGAACACTGACATAGTACACACTCAATCAATTAAGGTACATTCTTTGGATGGCTAATGAAAAGTTCGATGGCTAATGAAGGTACATTCTTTGTCTTATAAATTTATACAATTATTTTTTAAAATTTTAGTTGATTAATTAGTAGAATAATAATGTATCATGCTTTAGTAAATTTGAATTTGATTAGTAGACTTTTGCATGTTTAATGAAGAATCAACCCAAGGCAATTTTGATGGACCAAGATCCATGGATTACAGAGGTAGTATCAAAAGAATTGCCAGCTACAAAACATGCCTTTTGTATATGGCATATTGCCGGTAAATTTAGCAGTTGGTTTACATCAATTCTTCGTAATTAATATTCAAATTGGTGCATGGACTTCTATAAGTTATATAAGTTAGAGTCATGTGAAGAGTTTGACAATCAATGGCTTCAAGTTATGACAAAATATGACATGCTCTCTAACAAACATGTAATTGGTTTGTAAAAGAAAAAAACTATGACAATATTGTGTTTGTTAATTTTGACAATATTATGTCATTGGACTAAAATGCTTCTCCATTACAATATAATGCTTTTGTTAATTTTGAAGCTTCTCTTGTCTTATTTTTTTTTTTTTTTTTTTTTATTTTTTTTTTTTTTACATTTCCATTTTGACAATATTATGCTAGTGAATATTCACATTATCATTTTCAATATTATATCATTGTACTAAAATGCTTCTTCCAACTTTTTTATTTATTTATGAATTTACCTAAATTTTTATAAGGGATTCAATAAATACTAATTTAAATTAAATATTCTTGAAGAAATTTAAATCATGCTTAAATTGCCCATTTATAAGGGATTCAAACCTAAACTCAGATCCACACTGATATTACATTGTTCGTCCCTAATATTTATCTACCAGTGCTTTAGTCCCTGAAGTATCAAGTGAATATTATTGGTCTTTAAAGTATCAACTTTGACAACTTATTAGTATTTGTTACTGTTTTAGCTTCTTCTTTTTTCTTTTTTTTTTTGGTGTGCCCATAGCATAAACAATTCAATCAAAATTAATATTTTTCTTTAGTCCCTACTATCTCATGCCTCACTACCATTGCCTCGTATGGGGGTGTGAATGGGTCAGGTTGAAAAAAGATCTAACCCAACCTAGCCCACCTAGACTAGGTTGGAATTTAAAAAACAAAAATTAATTGAGCAATCAAATAACACCAATACAAATAAGAGCAAATTTATAACCTAATAAATTTGAGCATACCACCATACTAACACAAACTACTTTATTAGTGCTTCAAAGTTAGTAGAATATCATATAGTTCTGTCCTAACTTAATTGATAAACAAAAGAATAAATACTAAAATTATATAATATAATTTTTAAATATATATTAAATGTAGGTGGGTTGAGTTAGGTGAATTTGCTGACCCGCCAACACCTAAAAATCGACCCGACTCGTTAGGTTGGGTTGAATTGGGTTGGTTTTGGCAAATCAGCGAGTTCGTTGCACACCCATAGCCATGTATAGTAGAATAAATAAAGGGTAAAGAGTTGAAGAAGAAAACTTAAGACTTGAGCTTCCTCTAATGAGCTTGTGAATTTTTGTTCTCTTATTCTTCCTTATTTGTTCAGTTACAAATCTTCATCTTCTTTTTTCATCTTTTAATTTCTTTTTGGATCTTCCTATCTTTTTTTCATTAGTTTTTAGGGTCAAGTGTTCAAATTTTTATTTTTAAAAATTTATATTTAGGTTTTTTCTTTTTCGTTAATGGTAAATAAAAAAAAATATTAATGCCACTAGTAGGTTAGATGAGAACCAATAACAACTTATTGCATAAACTTTATTATGAAATTGTTATGAAAATATTGTGTCAATATCACTATTTTTTTTTTTCCTAAAGAAAAATAGCACTAATTTAAAAAGTTTAGAGATACAATAAAATGTGACAATATTTTCACAATACTTTTTGGTTTTTTTTAGGGTCATATTTTATTTGTAATCAGCTAATCCTTTGTCAAAATGCACTTTACTTGTAAATTGGGTAGATCTAAGTTGGATTTGATACATATTGTTTGGGAAATTTAGACCTCGGTTGATAGAATTAACAAGTTTTAAACCCAAGTTGTTAATTAGATTTATTATGAATAAAACTTGTTAAAACAAACAAACATCAATATCATGTCAATAATGAACGCAGCGGAAAAGTAAATAAGACAAGATATGATGACCCAGGAAAACCAATGAAACAAACTAGTTTCACAGTAAAAAACCTGGGGGGAAACCTTCCCGAAAAACAATCTACTATAATGAAAAGAAGTTTCAGATCTAGTACAAAACCTTTGTCCCTAGACTTTACAATCCCCGTAGATGAACTCACAGCAGAAACCTTCTACCGCTTCAGAACCTCTGAACTCTTCAGTATATGAACGCCACCCTTTGATGATGCACGAATCCCAGTACGTGACTAACCAATTGTGCGAATCCTAGTACGCAACTTCAATCACCAACTAAAGAAGGTTGTTAGCTGTAAAGTTCTTCACTTCATCAATAATGAAGATCAAGAAGCACTTGGTTACAAAACCCTAAGGCGCAAAAGACGCAGTAGCTTCTTTTAGAGAGAATAAAGCATCGGTCACCTTTTGCATTTGTTCTCCTTTTTTTTCTCTTATGTGACGGCCTCTAAAATAAGTCTTATATAGGTTTAGGGTTATGAGAAAAGAAACCCTACACATACATGTCAGCATGGGCCGAAAATTAGATCTGGAAATATGAATTTCGTAAGGTTCAGTAAATCTCGATCGATCGAGAAGGTGTTGAGAAGGTGTCGAAGAACATCTCGATCGATCCACCAGGTGTCGAGAAGCTATCGAGGAGACAAAAGATTTCTCGATCGATCGGCCAGCTATCGAGAAGGTGTCGAGATTGCGATAAGAAACACCTTTAAGAGCTCGACAGATAGCCAGGTGTCGAGGAGGTGTCGAGAAGCTATCGACCTTTAAAATTCAGCACTTTCTCACTTGATTCTTAGACAGACTTGCATGTCTTTAACACTTGAACTTGAAACAAGGTTTCTTGAAGCATCAAACACATCCTAGATCTACCCAAATACAAGTAAAGTGCGTTTTGTCAAAAGATAAGCCAATTACATAAAATATGTCCTTAACAATCTCCCCCTTTGGCAATCCGTGACATAACCACAACAAACAAATGAACATATGAGAGAAGTCATAAATCACTCAACTCATACTCACTTGTTGAATACAATAAAATCTATCCTAACACAAACTCTTGAAAAACTTTGCAAGAAGAGAGTTCATGGCAAGTAGACTTTGACAACCTGTATTTCTGAAATACTTTAAACAAAACTCATCAAGGCATCTTAGTATGAAACAGAAATAATAGATTGCATACAAGAAGAAACATGTGTATAAAGATAGAACAGAAACAACACATGTAAGGATAGGTGAAGAAGACATACATCATCAAAGAAGATAAGTATAATGTATGTCAATAATGGTCACAAGACCCAAGGTACAAGAAGAAGGAAGTAAGCACTCCCCCTAACAAGATGAAACACATCTCCCCCTTACAAAGGAATGTATTTCTCCCCCTAACATGTAGAATCTTAAAAAGAAACTACATATTCTCCACAAGTTCTCCCACTTTTTGTCATGATTGACAAATGGTACAAGAAGCGAGAAAGCTTCACCCAAGAGACATAAAGATGATCAAGGGGGCACAAAGAATCCATAAAAATACATGAATGTAATGAAACAAGATGCTATGGATGACAAGTTAATAGAAGGATGCAAACCATGTAAAAAAACAAATCTCTCAATAAGAAAAATGTTATGCACATAGATCCCAAAAACACACACACACACACTAAACAAGTCTAACCAATTTTATATTTCAAAAACAAGTCAAGACAGTTTAGTAAGCATACATTAACACATGTAAAACCTTGTGATGGCCAAATCACATTGTACCTGCATATGTATCAAAAGTAGCAAAGAATATTGCGTGTTGTGTGTGAAAACATCGCAAGAATGCAAATGTGTCAACATGTTATGACAATTTGAGATATGAGTAAATTACTTTAACTCACACACAATCATAACTGTTTGATGGGGATTATCACCTTCGAGGTACATCCTATAACTCCCACATCTCCTAGAAAACACGCTTGCAATCATATTTAAAAGCATTTTTGATCTTTTTGCTTTTGATTTTTCTTTGTATATTTTCTTTTTAAGCAAATCATGCATGGGCATTTAATAGATAGAAAAGAAATACTCAATTATGTTAAGCATTTGACATTCCAATTTTGTTATGCCGAAGCACACAAATGTCATTCATGATTGGCGGGGCAACAGTGGTGAGATAGTTATTTATGCCTTTTTCTTAGGATTTTCTAATCCTTCCCGTCAAACAGAGTGATACGAGTGTTAAGTACAAGAGATAACTTAATCTTACTCATCACAAACAAGAGCCACAAAGCTCACTTGCTTAGTTGTGCATAGAGATGCTCATCTAAGCTACAAGAGATACAAAGTTTAGAAAACTTTGTTTCAATGGCCATCTAAGGTACACAAGTACCAATGTACACAAAACACACACTGTTTTTGTATTTTCTGATTTTTCCTTTTTTATTTTTATTTTGAAAATAAAACAAAATAAAAACTAAACAACCAAACAAAAACAGAAAAACAACATGAAAGCATGAAAGAAAGATGCATGCGCTTGAAGGCATGATAGAAAGATGCAGATACATGAAAGCATGATTGCAAAAGCAGATAAGAAATCAAGCAAAGAGAGTCCTACTTTAGATAGAAAGAATTAAAGCAAAGGACAAACAGAAAAGACAATTAAGTCTTAGGCTCCTTTCTCACCCACACAACACGAGTCTTTGGCCGTGAAAATAAAAAGGCACGTGTCCTAGTATGTCTACTAAAGGACATAGAAGAATTAGAATTCTCCTGAAATTGAGTTAAAAAGCTCAAGGCTTTTAATAACTCTCCAAACAAAGTGTAGGTCCTTGAGAGGAAACCTGTGACCGTTTGGACAATTGCTTATGAGGATACAACTTAAAGCAATTAGGATGAATGTGTCCAAAAACACCACAATAGTGACAAACATGAGTAGTTTTAGAACTACTATGCTTCCTAGAAGGAGGTCTAACCTTAGAGGTTGACAGAGATCTCAACTTAGGACAATTTGGCCTAATATGACCAACAATATGACAATGATGACAAATGGGGAAAAATTTAGATTTTTCATTCAACCTAAGAGTAGTTTTAGACATAGGTTTAGAAACATCAGCGTTAACACCAAATGGTTTACCTTTGTCTATCTTAGCAATATTAGCCTTCAACTCTTCATTATTCCTTTTAAATGGAGGAATATAAAAATCTTTTTCTTTTGAGTTAGGCTCAACAACAAGTTTGGCATTAGTTAAATTTTCAACTTTAGTTTTAAATTCAACTAGTTGCTTTTCCAAACTCTTAATTTTGTCCACCTGAGATGAAATTTTATTTTTAAAATTCTCATTCAAATTATTGGCTACATCCAATTTTGCAATCAAATCATCTTTTTCAGGATTGACCTTTTTAAATTTAGTTTTTAATTTTGTAGAACATTCAAGAGATTTCATACAAAAATTATAAAGCTTGCAATAGGCATCTTGAATATCATCATTATTCAACACAAGATCATGCAAATCAAAACAATCAAGAGATTCCATGACAACAGGGGTCAAGGATCACACTTAGGAAATTAATCCAATCAGAGTGTACCCGCTCTGATACCACTTGTTTGGAAAATTTAGACTCCGGTTGATAGAATTAACAAGTTTTAAACCCAAGTTGTCAATTAGATTTATTATGAATAAAACTTGTTAAAACAAACAAACATCAATATCATGTCAATAATGAATGCAGCGAAAAAGTAAATAAGACAAGATATGATGACTCAGGAAAACCAATGAAACAAACTAGTTTCACAGTAAAAAACCTGGGGGGAAACCTTCCCCAAAAACCAATCCACTATAATGAAAAGGAGTTTCAGATCTAGTACAAAACTTTTGTCCCTAGACTCTACAATCCCCGTAGATGAATTCACAGCAAAAATCTTCTACTGTTTCAGAACCTCTGAACTCTTTAGTATATGAACGTCACCCTTTGATGATGTACGAATCCCAGTACGTGACTAACCAATTGCGCGGATCCTAGTACGCGACTTCAATCACCAACTAGAGAAGGTTGTTGGCTGCAAAGTTCTTCACTTCATCAATAATGAAGATCAAGAAGCACTTGGTTACAAAACCCTAAGGCGCAAAGACACAGTAGCTTCTTTTAGAGAGAATAAGGCATCGGTCACTTTTTGCATTTGTTCTCCTTTTTTTTTCTCTTATGTGACGGCCTCTAAAATAAGCCTTATATAGGTTTAGGGTTGTGAGAAAAGAAACCTTACACATACATGTCAGCATGGGCTGAAAATTAGATCTGGAAATCTGAATTTCGTAAGGTTCAGTAAATTTCGATCGATCGAAGAGGTGTCGAGGAACATCTCGATCGATCCACCAGGTGTCGAGAAGCTAGCGAGGAGACAGAAGATTTCTCGATCGATCGACCAGCTATCGAGAAGGTGTCCAGATTGCGATAAGAAACACCTTTAAGAGCTCGACAGATAGCCAGGTGTCGAGGAGGTGTCGAGAAGCTATCGAGATTTAAAATTCAGCACTTTCTCACTTGATTCTTGGACAAACTTGCATGTCTTTAACACTTGAACTTGAAACAAGGTTTCTTGAAGCATCAAACACATCCTAGATCTACCCAAATACAAGTAAAGTGCGTTTAGTCAAAGGATAAGCCAATTACATAAAATATATCCTTAACACATATCAAGTGGTTTATTAAAGACATGAAGATTGATCCAAGAAACAAGTGAAGAAAAGCTATTTTATTGAAACTCGATAGATAGCTCGACAGATGGCATCTATCGAGATTTACTGGGCAAGCTTGACACCAACTCGGCACTAGCTTGATCTATCAAGCTTTACGAATTCAGTATTTCCAGATCTGAATATCGACCCCATGTTGATGTATTTTTTTAGGGTTTCTTTTATCACAACCCTAGATATATATAAGACTTATTTTAAAAGCCGTCACACTCAAATACAGAGACCAAGAGTTTTATTTTCTTTGTGAGAAGCTATTGCGTTTGTACGACGTAGGGTTTTGTAACCAAGTGCTTCATGATCTTCATTGTTGATGGAAGAAATTTGCAACCAACAACATCCATTCAAGTTGCTGGAGTTAGTTATGTACTGAGATCCGTGCAAAGGGCTAGTTACAAATTGGAGATTTGTGCATTAAGAGAAAGAAGGCTACTCCAAGATTAACTCCAATTAGGCATTGGAGCAAGGGTTCAACTGTAGGTTGGTATTTCGGGATAGGCAAGGATAGTGGTAAGATTCCTTATACTTGTAACTACTTGATTGTTGATTAGTAGATTCTTGAGAGTGGTAACCTTAAAATCACCCGGTGGAGTTATTGCCTTGTGAGAAGTTTTCCCCATTTGTCAACAAATCATCGTGTAAATTTAATTTCCGTTGTATTTTGTTTAATTGGTAATTTGTTGGTGCCTCCATGATTTGCATGCAATTTTACCTAATTAATCAACTTGGGTAATTGAATTAATTAACCGGGGTCAAGCTATCTTAACCCAACAAATGGTATCAGAGCGGGCACACTCTGATTAGGTTTTTATCTTTGTTGTGTGATCCATTGACCCCTGTTGTTATGAATTGTGGGAAATCCTTAATTATTCCTCCTTTATTTGAAGGTATTAACTATGCATATTGGAAAGTACGCATGAGAGTCTTTTTGCAGTCTTTAGATTAGAAAGTCTGGCTAAAAGGGGCAAACTTGTTTGGTAGCTGAATTTGAGGACAGTTGGACCTCCAGAACAGAGTGATAGAGAGATAGAGATAGGAAGAATAGGTAATTTGATGAACAATTTGCTTAAACTTCATTGATCATGACCTTAGGCCTTTATACAAGATTGCTCTACAACTCCAACTAACTAACTTCTTCACATCATAACCAACTAACTAACCCACATAACAACTAACTAACAACAGTTATCCTCACACAGTAGTTATCCTCACTTAACCAATCATTGACTAACCATTAACCGTAGTTAACTAACACAAGTAGCAACAGTAATGTGAACACTAAATCAATACAACAGCACATTAATGATAAATTCTAACACTAGCTAGTAGTTGAAGTCGGTTGGACCAAACCTACAGATCCACCTGCATCATGGGATGACGCTAAGATCAAAGGTGCAAACTTTAACAGTAGAGCACTGAATGCCTTGTTCAACGCTATGAAAAATGAGGAAATCAAGAAGATCTCCTCAACTGAAATTGCTAAGAAGCATGGACTATTCTTCAGAATATCTACGAAGGCACGAAAGCTGTTAAAAATTCCAAACTCCAAAGGCTCATTACTAGTTTTGAGGAAATAAAGATGGATGATGATGAGTCATTTGATGAATTCTATGCCAAGCTCAAAGACATAGTGAATTCAACATTTAATCTAGGAGAATAGATTCTAGAGCCTAAGATAGTAAGAAAGATCTTTAGATCTCTTCCAGAGAAATTTCATGCTAAGATCACTCCCATAGAAGAATAAAAGAATCTTGATTCTATTCCTTTGACAGTATTGATTGGGAATTTGCGAACCTATGAACTAGGTTTAGTAAGGGTTTACAAAGGTAGCAAAAGCAAGAACATGGCTTTAAAGGTCAAGAATGATGATCAAGATGAATCGTCAGAAGATGAGGACACTAAGTTCAAATCACACATTACCAGGCAATTCAAGAAGTTCATCAAAAATGCGAATGTCAAGGCAAATGACAAGATTCGTAAACGGTCTGGATTCTCTCAGTTCAAGTCCCAAGACAAAGTCAAGAGAGAATTTAAGGATGCTAGACAAAGAAATAGTGTTCCTGCTGGGCCAGAGTGCTATGGATGTCAAAGGTATGGACACATGAAGCAAGAATGTCGTACGTATCTCAAATCCATTGGCAAGGGCAAAGCCCTAGCTGCCACTTTGAGTGATACAGAACTAGAGGTAGATTCTGATGATAGTGATCAAGAGGGAATAGTGAGCACCTTCACAGCGACCATTGATTCTTCTAAGGAAGCAAAAGAGTTTATTGATGAGGAAGAAGAGTTAATGGATTCCAAGTTTGAGAAAATGGATAACCAAGATGACACCCATACTGCCTTCTCAAAACTGTACAAGGTTTCTGAGAAACATGAAAAGCTTTACAAATCAGCTACAAGGAAGCTGAGTGAAGTGGAGTTGGAATGAGAGGAACTCTCCACCAAAGTTGATGAAGCCAGTCAAACTATCAGAGAACTTCGGTTTGAAAACAACTTCCTGGCTGAAAAGACCAAGAAAATGGATGCAAAATTGTTTCAAGTGAGAGTACAATTGGAAAGGACCTCGAGTGCCAAGCTGGATGAAATGCTCAACTTCTAAAAGGCTGCATCTGACAAAACAAGTCTTGGGTATGATCATTCTCTCTCTTCATGTAGTACCTCTTCTAATGCTTTAAATAGAGTCATTTTTGTCCCTCCTGCTAATAATGATAACTTTGAGGAAATTGAACCTAAAACTGAAAATGTGAGTGAGGATAAACTTGATAAGGGTAAATCCATTCTAGGAGCACCCCCTAAGGTCGTAAAGAAAGAGACTAAGCCACATTTCTGCCATTACTGTGGAGCATCAGGGCACAATATATACATGATTTATGACTTAGTTTGGAGTAAAATTTTTAATTTATAAACTAAAGTATGAACACGCTCTTGCGCATACGCGCGCACACATATTTACTTTGATTTTTTTAAATTTCAAATCAATATGATGGCTTAATCTTGGCTCCCTAAACTAAAAATTCTGGTTTTGCCTGTTGAAAAATCCAGTTTTGCATCTCTTACAAAACAAGCAGCAGAAGCAATACAAGAATCTACTTCATTCATGAGAGATAACATATAACCTTGAATCCTAAAACAAAGAATAGAAAATGTACCTTGATATAGTGAATTCAAAAACAAAAATTGAGAATACCTTCATTCTTCATCCCAATTCCACATGATGCCCAAGATGTTTGGTCTCTCAATCAGTTCTTACGTATATTTTTGTTCAAGAGAGATATCTAAGAGAAAACTGTTTTCTCTTCTTTTAATTGTACGTATATTTTAATTGCCAAGAAAGTTACTTTATTTAATAACTCTTATTAAATAAACAATTGATTATCTAAATGAGTTAGCCTTTTGAGCCAACCCAATTGAGCTTTAGTGTGTGGCTTGGGATGGAACCAAAGGGACAAATAAGACTCTAGCTCCAATGGGCTTCGAGCATCCATCAACTCTTAACAAGTCCAAAGTTACCATTAATTATATAACAAGTACCACTATAAAAATATAATTGCACTCTAGGCTTTATTAATAAATTATATCTCAAAACTCTAATATAATAACATTTGACCCCTCCATGAAACATCCATGGTAAACAAAGTCATAATAAACAAAGTCTAATATAACTGATTATCTAAATGAGTTAGCCTTTTGAGCCAACCCAATTGAGCTTTAGTGTATGGCTTGGGATGGGACCAAAGGGACAAATAAGACTCTAGCTCCAATGGGCTTCGAGCATCCATCAACTCTTAACAAGCCCAAAGTTACCATTAATTATATAACAAGTACCACTATAAAAATATAATTGCACTCTAGGCTTTATTAATAAATTATATCTCAAAACTCTAATATAATATCATTTGACCCCTCCATGAAACATCCATGGTAAACAAAGTCATAATAAACTGTCACTTTGTAAATCACTATTTTATTCATTAAGTCCCTGGTTTAATATTTTAGTTATTCATATATTTTATGAAATCTAATTTCATTAAATATAAACTTTACTAATTCTTTACTAAAGTAGTTGGACTTGGCACCTTGAATAACCAGTTCCCTGTAAATTTATCTTAAGGGGATATTTCGTGTCTCTATAGAAAGAGATTATGAATTCCGTCTTGAGAATATGTGTTTCCTCAACACTGCGTGCGGTTACTCAACATACTAAGATTTCGACCATTAGATTAAATCTCACTTTTGATATATCAAAGCAACCTACATTTCATGATTGGGTTCACAATCCTTTTAGGATTGACAGTCTATGAAAATAAAATACGTGAGATTTATTATTCAGGTGACAGTTGTTAATTGAATAATTAATCTCATAGCAGTCTAGTTCAACGTGTCTTACACACTTAAGACACACCGACACATCAACTAGAAATCCCTATTTACATGATCAAGACAAATCATCATAGTTGACATATTATAGTCTTCACAAATAAAATGCTCAATTTCATCACCGATTACGAATTACATTTTTGAGTTTACAAGGAATTTGTGATTTATATTTTCTGTAACTAAATCACATACAATGCATCTCCAAGACTATATGATAATGTCCAATTAGTTCTGATGAAGCGGAAATTCGTCAATCAGAGTGGGCAGATGGAATCAATCCTCAACCTGTGTAAATGTATCTCCAAAGATGGTCACCGGTGTGGTGCCTGCCACAACGTCTCCGATGCCAAAGTCAGTATAAGATAACTCTTTGTAAATCTAAACAGAGTTGTAGAATAATAGTGAAAGTATCTCAGAATTTTCTTGTACCTTGTGTCCCCCTTGTGAGGGTCTTTATATATGTTATTATGGCTCCTAGCCGTTGGGGTAGTTATGGTGGTTTTAATGTCCCTCTTGGTAACGTTTTGTGCATTGAAATGTGGCTTCAATGTGCTCCAACGGTTCATACAGCTGGCTTTGTAACCATTTGGGGTATTATGGGCGGTATTGAATGATCTTGCTACCCTCGTCGGTGTTGTGGATATTTCCTTGGACCCGTCTTCAGAGGATGGTCTCGTCTGTCCTCTTAACCTCGTCAGTATTTGGTTTCGTCAGTCCCATCAGCTGCCCCCGGATTCTGAGGTTGTCGTGACACGTTACGACGACCATAGAATATGAAAAGTTATGGGTTGTAAATGACTCTTAGGGTTTCGTTCCGCATTAAATGCATAGTGGCGGCGCCTTACTGGTTGTGGCCCACGTGGCACATTTTGACTGGTGAAGTTAATGCTCCAATTTGTGGGACTATTGGGTTTCCCGCTGGTTTTCAGTTTTTTGGGCCTTGGTTTTAACTTCTCCCCTTCTCATTTTTCCTTTTCACTTTTCTCAAAACTTCCAATTATTATTCTAAGCATTTCGTTCACTGACCTCCCTCTGTCATTCTTTTGGTGTGCTGTGCAGGGGTGCTTCCGCCATTTTTAAGGTACATTTCTTCTTTTTTTCTGCTCTTCCTTTCCTCTTTTATTCTATTGCAACGTTGCTTCTGATTCCTTTATTCTTTTCTTTTTCTTTGTCCTCTTGTTTGTCTTCTGTTTCTTGGGGATTTAGCTTGTATCGTTTCCTTTTGTGTTTCTCTCTGGATTTCCATGGTTAGTAGCTCTGAGGTTAGGATAGTGTGCCTATCAATCTCTTTCCTTTTTGCGCTCTTAGGGGGGTCTTTAGGCATTTTTCCACACCTTGAGAATTTCGTTTTCGTGGGTAATTTTTTTAGCGTTATGTTGGCCGATCTGTTGCCTTTGCTTCGCCAATCGATTGATTGGTTCGAGGGTCGGGTAAGAGAGCAGGGAACAATGTCTGAGGTCAGGTCTAGCGAGCTCAAGACTGGGTTATCGTCTAGCGGTGACCCAGTGGAGGGGGACACAGTCGTCTCTACCCCTCGAAAAGTTAGGGCTTTTTATGCCCTTGGGGAGGAGTGTGGATTAGATGCTGACACACTGGGGAGATTTAAGGATAGGTTCTAATTCCCGGAGCGAGTTAGGGTTCGTCTGCCCAGTGAGGAGGATCAGGCTTGTCACTTCTTCCCAGGGGAGGTATGCTTTTATGAGTCTGCTTTCCTCTGTGGGTTGAGGTTTCCTGTCCATCCCTTCCTCATGGAGCCGTTAGATCGTTTTAGTATCGCTCCTGGGCAGCTTATGCCCAACTCGTGGAGAATAGTGGTTAGCTATATGGGAATATGGCTGGCCGCTACGGACGAGGATATGCTCAAGGTTGACGAGCTTATCTACTTGTACCGCTTAAAAGCTTCTAAGGAACACGGGTACTATGAATTGGTGCCCTGGGAGAGGAAGACTAGGATCGTCAAGGGTTTACCTTCGTCTTTCAGGTACTGGAAGTCCAAATTTTTCTTTGTGTCTTGGGACGATTTTGAGACTCCTTCTGGCGGGGTTTAGGGTGATCTCCCGAGGTTGCATCGTCGGTGGGGATCCCCGACCTTAGGTGCATCAATTTTTCTTCTTGTCTTTTAAGTTTCGTTGCGTCTACAGTTATCGCCACTGATCCTTTTACTTTTTTTTTTGCGCAGTTAAAAGACGGCCTAAGCTTAAGAGCAGGTATAAGGAGCGGGTACAGAAGGCAATCGAATACGCGCAGACGATTGAGAGCTGGGACGATCTTGTGGACCCAAAGACTCTTGCCTTTTACTTTATGGGACCAGACCCTTCTGCCTTCGTCCTGCGTAATCTTGAAATTGAAGAAAAAAAGAGTAAGTGTTAGGTCCGTCAGTACTGACTTTTCCGTTTGCACATATATATATATATATATATATATATTACAAGTGTTTCCTTCTTGTAGAGATGACGACCAAATTTAATAAGGACATGTATGCAAAGATGAGGTCGAAGAAGGATGAGCCGTTGTCAAATTTGGGAAAGAAGACGGTGCGTGTCACCGGGAAGGGTACCCTTGGTACACCAGTCGCCTCCGTTACTCCTATCGTTTCTAGTGCTGAAACGACGAGGACGACCTCTCCTTCAACCTCGGTTGAAAAGCTTCCTACTCCCGCCTCTAAGAGGCCGCGCTTGTCCAACAAGGAGAAGGAGGAGGTCGATAATCATTCGTCAACCGTTTGGGATAAAGAGGGGCTTGCAGTGGATAGGGCTCACGGAGTTATAACTGCTGAGGATTTAAAGGTCTTCTCTGGGGTGCCTTTTAACACTGTTGCAACTCGCCATGTCCATAAGCTTGTCTAGGTAAAATGTTTGTGCAATTTTTCATCCCTTTTTTTTTTTTATTCTACTGACGACTTTGAATTTCTTTTTAGGTGTTGGGGGAAAGTCTCTACATTACCTCTTAGTACTTTACTCAAGAGGCCAAGGTGGCGTCCCTCACATCGAGGATGGAGGCTTTGGAGGCGGAGAGTTCCACGCTGAAGAAGAACCTGATTGATTCTATGGGCGAGGCCACCACTCTGAAAGAAAAGGTGAAGACTTTGGGCGACGACCTCAGGGCTGAACGTCAGTTAACTCTGGAGAAGGATGAGCAACTTCTGGGTGCCAAGGAGAAGCTCAAGACTATTGCTGCCAGGTCTGTTGAAGCTTTCCAGACGACGGATGAGTACAACACGGTCTTGTTCAGCTGGTACTTCAAAGGTTTTGATCTTCTGAGGAGATATCTTGTCAAACATCCTTCCGGGGTAGATTTGGAAAAACTGGATTTGGAGGAGGTTGACCAGGAGATGGCTGCTGATAAGGTTGCTCAGTCTTCTGCCACTGACGCCCCTGAGGAAGCCCCTGGGAATGCCCCTGTTAGCGACGCCCCTGCCGGTGATGATGCTGCTACTGGTGCCTGAACCTGATCCTTATGATTTTTTTTTTTTTTTTTTTTTGGTGCCCCTTATGTTTTTGGGGCTTTTTGTAAACCTAATTTCATAACAATTTCTTTTTGGTTTTTCTTTAAGACTAATATCTTTAGCCCAGTGTTTATAGGCTTTTAGTTGTGAAAACAATGGTAATTGCCCGTGGTTTTAGGGCTTTAATTAAATTTGTAGTAATGTATTTACTTGCATTCGTGATTACATGCTCTTAGGTTCATGATATGTTTATGATATGCTCTTTAGGTTCTGTTACTTAGTTGATTTCTTGCAACCAGCACCTCTTCCAAGGTTCTTATTAAGGGTTTTGATGAACTAGTTTCAGCCTGAGCTCTGTTCTGGTTTGTTGCAAGGTTCTTGTCTCTTCAAGGGATCATTTTCACCATCAGTAGATGATGTCCGTCGAGGCAGAATCTTGCCATTCGTAACTTACATCCGTCTAAGCGGATCAGTAGAAGATGTCTTTTTAGGGATTTTGTCATCGTCAATAACTTACATCCGTCTAAGCGGAATCTTGTTACTTAGCCATCTTTGATTTTTGTGACTTACACCCTTTTAGGGATCTTGTCATTCGTCAGTAACTTACATCCGTCAAGGCAGAATCTTGTTACTTAGCCATTTTTGGCTTTTGTGACTTACACCCTTTTAGGGATCTTGTCATTCGTCAGTAACTTACATCCGTCAAGGCGGAATCTTGTTACTTAGCCATTTTTGGCTTTTGTGACTTACACCCTTTTAAAGATTTTGTCATTCTTTGAACTTATAGCTGACTGGACCTGCTCATACAAATACATTAGCTGAATTGTTCTTTTATTTGATTTCTGAAATGAATACATTTATTTGCTACATCTATTGGTGGTACTTCTTCAAGTGCTCGATGTTCCAAGGTCTCGGGAGCCTCTGTCCGTCTAGGGTTTCCAGGTGATAGCTGCCTTGCCTGGAGTAGTGGACGACTCGGTAGGGCCCTTCCCATGTGGGGCCAAGTTTTCCTTGGGCAGGGTCTCTGGTTGCTATGGTGACCTTGCACAGGACGAGGTCGCCTATGTCGAGTCGTCTGAACTTTACCCTCCTGTTGTAGTATTCGGCCATCTTCTGCCGGTATGTTGTCATTCTGCTAGAAGCTTTGTCTCTTACCTCGTCCAGACAATCCAGGTTGATTCGTAGTTGATCGTCGTTGTCTCCTTCGTGCAGTAACTCTCGTCCGGTGCTGGCTACTCCTACTTCGACCGGGATTACTGCTTCAGTGCCATAAGTGAGTCTGAATGGGGTTTCTCCTGTTGGGGTTCTTGTCGTGGTCTTGTATGCCCACAAAACGTTGGGCAATTCTTCTGGCCAAGCACCCTTTGCATCATTCAGTTTAGCTTAGATGATCTTGAGTAGTGTTCGGTTCGTCACCTCCGTCTGTCCGTTCGCCTGTGGATGCCCTGAGGACGAGAATTGGTTCTTGATGCCTAGGCCTGAACAGAAGTCCCTGAAGCTTTGGCTGTCGAATTGCCGCCCGTTATCTGATATGATCGTCCTCGGAATCCCGAACCTGCAGATGATATTCTTCCATGCAAAGCTCCTTATTTTTGCTTCAGTGATGGTTGCTAGCACCTCTGCTTCGACCCACTTTGTGAAATAATCAATGGCAACCAGTAGGAATTTTACCTAACCTTTGCCTAGGGGCAACGGGCCGACAATGTCAATTCCCCATTGTGCAAATGGCCATGGGGATGCTATCACTGTCAATTTCTCTGCAGGGAGTCGCTGGACATTCCCGAACCTTTGGCATCTGTCACACTTTTTGACGAGTTCCACTGCGTCCACCTGCATAGTAGGCCAAAAATAACCTGTTCGAATTACCTTGCTTACCAGGGATCTAGGGCCACCGTGGTCCCCGCAGACTCCTTCGTGGATTTCTTCCAGGATGTACTTAGCTTCCTCTTCGTTGACACATTTCAAGTAGGGCATGGAGAACCCTCTCTTATATAAGGTGCCATTTAGGATCGTGAATCTGGCTGCCCTCTTCTTGATCTTCTTGGCTTCCTCTGAGTCTGGAGGGAGGTGCCCATCTTGGAGGAAGGACACGATTGGCGTCATCCAGCTATTAGTGCTCTAGATCGCAAATGTTAGAACTTCCTCGATGCTGGGGCGTTTATGGGATTCCATCATCAAACCTGTGCCCGTCGCCACTTCTTCCGACGATGCCATCTTCGCAACTTCGTCTACTACCATATTCTGGCTTCTGGGGATCTGTACAAATTCCACCTTATCAAACTCCTGAGTCAGATGTTTCGTCAGCCTGAGGTATTTCTGCATTCTTTCTTCTTTTGCTTCGTACTCTCCCTTGATTTGCCCAATCACCAGCTTTGAATCGTTTTGGACTAACAGGTCCTTAGCTCTAAGAGCCTTCTCGAGTCTTAGTCTTGTCAGTATTCCTTCATATTCGGCTTCATTGTTGGTCGCCGAAAATTTCAGTTGAACTCCGTATTTGAGTACTTCTCCGTCAGGGGTGGTTATGATGACCCTTACTCTCCCCCTCTTTTGGGCTGACGAACCATCTGTCTGTATCGTCCATCGTTCGGCTTCGTTAGTGAGACTGTCTTCGTCCGAGAAGGTGAACTCGACGATGAAGTCCACCAAAGCTTGTGCCTTAATGGCTGTCCTGGGGTGGTACTCAATGTCGAATTGGCTGAGTTCTATTGCCCACTGGACCATTCTTCCAGCTACTTCAGGTTTGTTCATGGACTTTTTGATAGGTTGGTCCGTCATCACTATGATAGGATTTGCCTGAAAATACTGTTTCAGTTTGCGTGAGGCCATTATTAACGCGAACGCAATTTTTTCAATTCTTGGATACCTGGATTCAGCCCCTTGGAAAGCTTGGCTGACGTAGTAGACTAGGAGTTGTTTCCTGTCTTCTTCTCGAATCAAGGCTGCACTCACGACTGTAGCTGATACTGCCAAGTACAAATACAGGTTTTCTCCTTCTTTGGACGGACTTAAGAGAGGGGGATTACTCAGGTAGTGTTTGAGTTCCTGGAACGCTGCTTCACATTCGTCGGTCCAGGCAAAAGCCTGCTTCAAGGTCTTGAAGAAGGGCAGTCATTTGCCCATCGCTCTAGAGACGAATCTATTAAGAGCTGCAATTCTTCCTGTGAGCTTCTGGACTTCCTTGACGGTCCTGGGTGATGCCATGTTGATTATGGCTTGCACCTTTTCAGGGTTGGCTTCTATGCCCCTCTGGGACACCATGAACCCCAGGAACTTCCCTGAGGCCACACCAAAAACACACTTACTGGGATTCAACTTCATCTAGTATTGTTTGAGGGTGGCAAATGTTTCCTTTAGGTCGTCTAGGTGGCCAAGTTCTTCCTTGCTCTTGACGAGCATGTCATCCACGTATACTTCCATATTTCTGCCGATCTGCTTGTTGAACATCTTGTTTACTAATCTCTGATAAGTAGCTCCTGCGTTCTTTAACCCAAAAGGCATTACCTTATAGCAGTAGAGCCCTTGGCTTGTGATGAAAGCTGTTTTCTCCTGATCTTCTTCAGCCATTTTTATCTGGTTGTATCCTGAGAAAGCGTCCATGAACGTCAGCAACTTATGTCCAGCTATAGAATGCACAAGCTGGTCTATCCTCGGCAGAGGGAAACTGTCCTTCGGGCATGCCTTGTTCAGATTTGTGAAGTCCACACACATCCTCCACTTCCCTTTGCCTTCTTCACGAGGACGACGTTCGCTAGCCAATCAGGATAGTATACTTCCCGGATGAAGCCCGCCGTCAACAGTTTGTTAACTTCATCTGTAACTGCTTGGTCTCGTTATGGGGCGAAGACTCTCCGTCTTTGTTGGACGGGCTTCCTCTCCGGGTCGACATTCAACTTATGCTGAATGGTTTCTGAAGATATGCCTAGCATGTCCTCGTGGCTCCATGCGAAGACATCTAGATTCTCTTTGAGGATCTGGACGAGCTTTGTTCTCATTTTTGGACTTAGTGTCGTTCCTATTCTCGTCGTCTTTATTGCCTCTCCTTCAGCCAATTCCACTATTTCCAGGGTTTCCACTTTATCTTCTTCTTTCTCTTCAATCATCCATGTATGGTTCTCCTTTGTAGCCAAAACGGCCTGGTAGCATTCTCTGGCTAGGATTTAATCCCCTTTTACTTCGCTGACACCGTCATCTGTTGGGAATTTTACCTTCAGGCAATAGGTGGACGTGGCTGCCTTCCATTTGTTGAGTGTGGGTCTTCCAATAATTACATTGTAAGATGAGGGGCAGTCTACCACCAAGAAGTCTAGCTAACGGGTCAACTGTTTCGAGTATGTTCCCACTGTTACTGTTAACGTCACTATGCCGTTGGGATATACCCTGTCTCCACTGAAACTGACAAGAGGGGAGTCAAATGGGCGCAGTCTCTTTGAATCTAGCTTCAACTGCTGGAAAGCAAGAAGGTAAATGATATCTGCGGAACTACCATTATCCACGAGGATCCTTTTGGTGTTGAATCCCTCTATGGTCAACATTATGACTAAAGGGTCGTTGTGAGGCTGCTTTACTCCCCTGGCATCTACTTCACTGAAAGACATGTTCTGGTCCGTCCGTCTATTCTTAAACGGAGGTATCATATGGACGCTGTTCACCTGTCTTTGGCAGGTCTTCTTAAGGGATCTGAATAATCCTCCTTTGAAGGGCCCCCCTACGATCGTATTTATCTCCCCCATCACATCCTGCGAAGGCTGAGATGGACGATCATTCCTGGATGTGGACTCATGCTGGCTTTTATTGCCGTCTCTGAACTTGCTATACTCCCCCTTCCTCACGTATTTCTGCAGTTTCCCTTTCCGTATCAGCTCCTCTATTTGCTCCTTTAGGTCCCGACAATCTTCTGTGTTGTGTCCGTGATCCTTGTGAAACCGGCAGTACTTATTCTTATCACGAATGTTAGGGGATGAATGTAATGGTCTTGGCCATTTGAGGTAATGTTCATCCTTAATCTGCGTTAAAATTTTGCCAACAGGCATAACTAGAGGGGTAAATTTTACTGTTCGAGGATTGCTATCGTCTTTCCTTCTATTCCTGTCGCTGGTACGACGATCTATACGCTCCCTCTTTTGTCCCCTACGCTCATTGTCTTTCCTTCCTTTGTCTCCTGGCTTCTCCACCTCCCTTATGGCTGCTAATGCGTCTTCAGCATTCATATACTTCTGCACTTTCAGGAGCATCTCTGCCATCGTCTTTGGAGGATTCTTCGCAAGTGAAGTTAAGAGCTCTCTGGATCTCAGTCCCGCTTTGAAGGTCGTCAGCTGCACCTTGTCGTCAGCTTTGTCTACCTCTAGAGTTTCTCGAGTAAAGCGTTTCATGTACGACCTCAGGGTTTCCTTCTCTCCCTGCTTAATGGTGAGCAAGTAGTCCGCCGGTCTCTTAGGACGTTGCCCTCCAATGAAGTGACGCAAGAAGGCGCTGCTCAACTGCTCGAAGCTGTCAACGGACGACGTTGGCAACTTTGTGAACCACTCTCTTGCAGCTCCTTTGAGGGTGGTGGGGAACGAACGACACAATATCTCGTCAGGGGGCTGTTGAAGGCCCAATGTCATTTTGAAGGTATTGAGGTGATCCTGTGGGTCCTTAAGCCCGTCGAACGGCTCAAGCTGAGGCAGACGAAACTTCGATGGTACAGGACATTCAAGGACTGTTGTAGTGAAAGGCGAGTCTGTGGCCCTTACCATTCTATCCACGCTTCGGTCCGTTTTCTCCTTGATGGAATTTCTCAATTTGTCCATCTCTTTCCTCATCTCTCGAAGCAGGTCTGAATTCTGTTCGTCCGGAGTGGTAGGTCGTTGATGGTGACTTCTTCTATGGCTGTCTCCCTCATTCTCTGGGTTGCCCTTGGATCGATTCTCCTCTTGTTGAAGTCGTAGTTTCATTTCCTGATTTTGTCTGGTAAGTTCCTCAACGGTGGCTGCGAGAGCTTGGACTTACTGGGCCAAGGCTGCGGAATCTTGATTGGATTCCATCTGGATATAAAAGTTGATGGAGATTGCGTTTTTCGAATATGAATACGAAAATGTCGTTTCCCACAGACGGCGCCAAACTGATGAAGCGAAAATTCGTCAGTCAGAGTGGGCAGATGGAATCAATCCTCAACCTGTGTAAATGTATCTCCAAAGATGGTCACCGGTGTGGTGCCTGCCACAACGCCTCCGATGCCAAAGTCAGTATAAGATAACTCTTTGTAAATCTAAACAGAGTTGTAGAATAATAGTGAAAGTATCTCAGAATTTTCTTATACCTTGTGTCCCCCTTGTGAGGGTCTTTATATATGTTTTTATGGCTCCTAGCTGTTGGGGGTAGTTATGGTGGTTTTAATGTCCCTCTTGGTAACGTTTTGTGCATTGAAATGTGGCTTCAATGTGCTCCAACGGTTCATACAGCTGGCTTTGTAACCGTCTGGGGTATTATGGGCGGTATTGAATGATCTTGCTACCCTCGTCGGTGTCGTGGATATGTCCTTCGACCCGTCTTCAAAGGATGGTCTTGTCTGTCCTCTTAACCTCGTCAGTATTTGGTTTCGTCAGTCCTATCACATACAATAGAGAATAAAAACTTATTCCGACATTTTCACAAACACTACATATGCACTCGTTGATGTACCTCAATCTTCAATTATTGATTCCCAAAGAGGCCCTCTCGAAGCCTCTTGCAATCAACAAAGTAAGCGAAGCCATATGCCAAGTTCTTGAGCGTGGCCTCGTGCAGCTCCAAATCTGACGTGGCAGTCGCGTCGGTGGAGAAGAAGACCCTAAACCCCCTGATGAAAGCCTCACGCGCCGTCGTCTCGCAACAGAGGTTAGTCATGACACCAGTGACGATCACCTCCTCCACACCCATCTCGCGCAGCTGCTCCTTCAAGCGCGTGTTCCTGAACGCGCTGTACGTTTTCTTCCCCACCACCATGTCCTCCGGCAGCTTCTCTAGCTCTGGCATGAGCTCCGCCTCCACTGTCCTGTCCATGATGAGGTCGCCATTCCACCACTTCGCAAGCATGCCGCCATCGCCGTTAGTGTGGGAGTGGCGCGTGAAGATGACGGGGATGGAGGCGCGTCAACAGAGCTGAATGGTTTGGAGCAGGTTGGGGAGGATTGGGTGGGCCATGGAGGAAAAGTAGTTCTGCACGTCAATGACCAAGAGTGCTGAGGTTTTGGGGTCTGGGTTTCTCTCTCTTCTCGTATTTCTTGTACGACCCCATTATTATTATTTTTTTCTCGAAATATTGGTTTTATACTTTTATTTGAGGTTTGAGCCTTTGAGTTTGAGGTTTTTTGTATGTTACTTCTGTTTTACGGTCCAATTCATAAAGCCTCTTTATAACCATCAGGTCAGAATGCTGCCACAGGTAAGAGCAACCACTGTTAAAGTTTTGCAAAATAGAAAAGTTATACTTTTTACACATTTTAGTCAAAAAAAACACCCACATCAGTGGGTGTAAAATTGTGCATTTATGCACAATTGCTATAGTAACTGTGCATATATGCAGAATTACTATAGCATGTGCATTTATTATTTTATTAGTTTTTTCGATTCTTTAACAATATCTATTATTAAAACCATGCAATTTATAGCTCAATCTAATAAAATTTGAATATGCCTTTTATGCACTGCGGCCAGCGCCCTCTCCTTTTTATATTATTAATTATAAACTTATTATATATTATTAGTTATATTATCAATATAATTTATATTATTAATTATAAACTTATTATATATTTATATAACTTTAAAATTATTAATTTTTTATTTATGATATTACCGGTTCGATCACTGGTTGGACAAAAGAACCGGTATTCATTCCATTTTTTGATTCTTTAACCATATATGTTATTAAAACCATGCAATTTATAGCTCAATCTAATAAAATTCGAATATGTTTTTATGCACTGCAGCCGACGCCCTCTCTCTCACACTTTTTTTTTTTTTTTTTTCCTTGTGGGGCATCACAATATGATTCAGGGGATTGTATCTTGCTAGCTAGCTGTTGCTTCACCCAGCCGACCTTGCTTGAAAGAGTGTGATTTCTTTACGTCTAAAGAGGCTTCCCCACAGATGTACTTTTTGGATGAACTTTTTTGCTTGGTTTCTCTTAAACGCGTTGAATGATAATAATATTGATGTCTCTGAGTTGAAAAACTCAAGAAGAACACTCTAATAGAATAAACTAACTAAAAATTGTGACTTTAATAATAATAATAAATCAAAGACATTTTTAAAACGGTTCACCGAATATAAAAGTCATCACACTATAAGAATGACTCTTTGTTTACCTATAGATAATACAAATGTATGACTATATATGAGTATGTTCTCTATTATTTTAATTACTTTAAATGACAATCAATTGTGATGTAGAACAGACTGCACAAGCCTTCCTGGAGTAGCAAGGGTGTCGAAAGTCACAACGCAAGATCAAGAGGGGGTGCTAATGGAGGCCATCAGGGCAATGGTGTTGGAATTGCATGAAATTTGGCAGGTTGAAAGGAAACGACGTTTTTATCCAGACTTGAGTTATCTCTAGGGTCACCCAAATTTAGATAAATTCCTTCGTTAAGACCTCGAAAACAGTATTTTTGCTATTTTTAGTAATATTTGTTTTTCCTTAGTAACTTTTAGTTTAAAAGTCAGAATAAAGTCCCGTTTATTTGGAACGTCTTTTAGAGACAATATTTTCAATTTCCGTAATTATTTCAATTTTGTTATTTTTTGCAAATTTACTATTTTGCCACCGAATTACATTATTAGCGCGAATTAGGGTTTCTAGGTGTTTTCCTAGCTGCCCTAGGTTTTCTTTTTGCTATTTAAACATATTGTATCCTCCGGGGCAGTTCAGTTTTCATATTTATAAAAAATCTAGACTTTGTCTATTTCTCTCAGCTGGATTCCAGAACTCTATCACCTTGTGGATTCAAGGGACCCTTCATGGATTCGAGGTTTTCATTCAAAAGCTAACTTGTTTAGTTTCTTTTTCCATTCAGAAAGTAATGTGTTCGTTTGCTTGTAGCTTCCATGACATCAAATTGCCTCTTCCTCCATTATATTATTAAAAAATGTTTTAGGTTTTAATTATTTTTTATTAATTATTATCAATAAATCACAATAATCATTCAAATAATAATTACATCCTCTCTCTCAAATATTTACACTAAGGTTTGTCTTCTTTTCATTTTTATACTTTTTTAAAAAAATTATTCCTACTATGTCAATTTAAATTCATTGTTTTTGTAAAAGCTATATTTACTCTACACTATATATCATTATGAAGTTTCTAGGGTATGTCAAATGATTTCTTGACAAAATTTTGTTTGAATAATTTGATAAGTTATGTTATATATCTTTGAATTTATTTTTTACTTTCAAATAAGCTTAACCACAAAATAATCATTAATAATATTCTCATGTATTGCGTGAGTCTGCGATTAACAGATCTAAAAGCTGAAGAGTAGCATTTTTTGTTGCTACGCTCTAGTTGAGCCACATCATCAGCCATGTCACTTTTTTTTCTGCTTCATTTTTTGAAACAATATTAATATATAAATAAATATTGCAACTTTAAACATTCTCTAACTCGTTCAATTCAACTCACCATTAATTCAGGCCTCTTCCAATTCTCAACTCTTCCTTTCCCCTTCAAACTTGATTGGATTTTTGAAGTTCAAACCCTTCAATTGACATGCCTGCAATTAACTATGTTATTTTTAACACTATAAATTTGCAATTTCTCTCTCTACCTTTGCAAAAGTTGCCAAAGTGGCATCAAATTCAGAAAAGTCCCTTTAAGGTGTGTTCTTTCCGTTCTTTTTTTTCTTTTCTTTTTGCCCAACTTCGGTTTTCCATTGGAATTTTAAAGTTTGTGGCTGACATACTATTTTGTAGGTTGCCAAAAATGTGATCACTTTAGGGTTATGGGTGGCTAGGATTTGGTTTGTTAGTTATACGAAGGGTTTTCAAGGATTAGAAATCTCTGCAACAACTTCTTCCTTCATATTTGTTAGGGTCATATTTTATGTAATTAGCTAAATTTTTGACAAAAATGCACTTTACTTGTAATTGGGTAGATCTAAGATGAGTTTAATACATCAAGAAATATGTTGTTCAAGCATATTAAGTGTTCGTATTAAAAGGCATGAAGATTGGTCCAAGAAACAAGTGAAGAAAAACTGTTCATTAAGTCTCGATAGATAGCTCGACAGATGCCTACTATCGAGACTTACTGTGAAACTCGATAGATAGCTTGACAATAGCTCGATCTATTGAGAATTACGATTTTCAGTTTGCCAGATTTAAAATTTGGCCCAGGCTTTATGTATTTGTTTAGGGTTTCTTTTCTCATAACCCTAGACATATATAAGGCTTATTTTAAGAGCCGTCACATACGGATACAGTGACCGAGAGATTTATTTTCTCTGTGAGAAGCTATTGCGTTTATACGCTATAAGGTTTTGTAACCAAATGCTTCTTGATCTTTATTGTTGATGAAGTGAAGAATTTTGCAGCCAACAACATCGTTCAAAGTTGCTGAAGTTAGTCACATACTGGGATCCGTGCAAAAGGTTAGTCACAGATTGGAGATTTGTGTATCAAGGGAAAGAAGGCTACTACAAGATCAAATTCAATTGGGTATTGAAGTGAAGGTTCAACTGTAGGTTAGTATTTTGAGATAGGCCAGGGTAGTGGTAAGATTCCTTATACTTGTAACTGCTTGATGTTGATTATTGGATTCTTGGGAGTGAAGACCTTAAAATCACCCAGTAAGGTTTTTGCCTTGCTTGAGGTTTTCCCCATTTGTCAAAAAATCACCATGTCAATTTAATTTCCGTTGCATTTAGTTTATTTGATGATTTGTTAGTGCCTTTACGATTTGCATGCAATTGAACCTGTTAGGGGGGACCACAATTTGACTCCCTACAACCACTCAAAAAACAAGCCTGTGTGGTGTGATGTCGAATGTCATAAAAGATTTGAGTGTGTCTTCCTCATCACTAATTGGTTTTAAGGTGGAATGACACAGCTTACTATCCGACAAATGGTATCAAAGCCAAAGCTATGGGCATGAGTCACGGGAGTGTCATTGTGAGGGTGGGATTGTTGGGGGACCACAATTTGACTCCCTACAACCACTCTAAAAACAGCTATGTGTGGTGTGATGTCGAATGTCATAAAAGATTTGAGTGTGTCTTCTTTATCACCAATTGGTTTTGAGGTGAAATAGCACAGCTCACGGTCCGACATAACCTAATTAATCAACTTAGGTAATTGAATTAATTAACCAGGGTCAAGCTATCTTAACCCAACAATATTCTTGATGTACTTTTTATTTTATATTTGTGTTTTACCTGTTCAATTTGTTTAACTCTATGTAAACAAAAAAGGAAAAGAAAACCAAAGTCTGTTAGTTTTGAAACAATAATAGAGGATATGCTACAATTTTACTCCAACTAGTGCTTTCATATTTTTAACTCAATGGTTCTGTTTTGATATGAGACCTTTCTCAATTTCTATTTGGCTCCAAAATTCATAAATACTATGTTTAGCACATTGTTTCTTATTATGTAAGCACATAAAAATTTTATCTTGTAGTACAATAGACAATAATAAATTTGCCTCAAAAGTTTGATGGGTTTGTGTGTCACAAGGAAATAGAAAATCTCAAAACATGATTAGGGGTTTAATTTTTATCTAATCTGGTAATGCTAAATGTGGAATTTGGTTCTTGAAGGGTTTAGGAACATTAATCCAAATAATGAGGGTTTTACAATGAAGGTTTTTTAAGTGGCCGGAGACTTTTCTAAGGAACTTTAAGAGAAGAAAGACAGTTTTTTCATTCGTTTTTCTTCACAACAAGCTCTTAGACCATGTGTTGTGCTAGGCCAATTTGGACCAAATGGAAAAATTAATCATTTGAGGCGTGACATGTTGGTTCTAATGATGGCATTAGGAAAGCTTAGATAGCAATAGTAAACTACAAGAGCATACCTTCAAGTAAAAAAAAAAAAAAAAAAAAAAAAAAAAGGAAACAAATGACGTCCTTAGCAAGAACAATGCAAAATTCAAAGAACAGAGTGGAATTGGTACAGTATTTTACTATTTTTCAAAAGGACGGTGCTTCACTTTACACATACTGATGCCGTGTTTTCCACAAGCTCTTGTTGTTTCATAAAAGCAGTCAAACGACGCGTTGTCTTTAACCGAATACAAAATTACCAAAACACCGATACATGCATTTTTGGGCGACACGTATCAGAAGCTCCAAACCCAGTCCTGACAAAAAATCTCTTATCACGAGTTGGTAAGATCCCGTGACTGAGCATTGGCTTCTTCTTTCTTAATTCTTATCGGAAGAAAAAGAGTCATATTCTTAGTATTAGTTATTGAATTTATAATTATTTCACATTCTTAGGAGGTTTGTCCCTTTTTATTCATAAGAATAGGTAATGGTTGTCTTCAGCTCATTGGTTTTTAAACTATTTTAAAAAATACTTTATAGAAAAATGATAAAGAAATTGACTTCTTCCTTCTTATTAGTTGAAAAAGAGTCACATTTTTAGTATTAATTACTATATTTATAATTATTTCACATTCTTAGTGGGTTTGCCTCTTTTTATTTATAAGAAAAGGTAACAGATGTCCTATGGTTATTGGTTTGTAAATTATTTTTAGAAATATTTTATAAGGAAATGATGAAGCAACTAATTTTTATGATGATTTTTACATTTCCTATGAAAGTAATATCAAAACTTTTTAAAAATGATTTATTAACAATTCCTCTAAGGACATCCGTTAATATAACTCTTTTTTTTTTTTCATTTATTTTTGGGTGAGAAGATGCTTCTTTCTTTCTTGTTGGTCATAAGCAAACAAAAATAGTACTATAGGCAGAAATTGTACCTCAAGAAGGGGGTATTTAAAAAAGGTAGATGGGGCTATGTCTCAAGGGTTACAGTAAAAAGAGGGATTCAGTTTTTCTTTTCTTTTTTTTTAATTGACAGTGAGGGGGGGGGGGGGGGGGGAGTATTTATACTAAGAGTGAGGGAGATAGGATTATGTCTCTAGGTTTAACAAGAACTGAACAATACCATGTGTTTAATAAGACAATATCACAATAAAAACAAAAATCTTAATATCCATGCATTTAAATAAGCTAGTATTGATTTGTTTGTTTAAATAGTAGGGATTTAAGATATGAAAAATTTATAATTAAAGTTTTTATCAACATGGGGCGGGGTGGGGCTAAAGTATCTTAACTTATCCCCGCCCCACCCCATAGCAGGGGCTAAAATCTTGCCCATCTCCGACCCACCATCTATGTGGAGTGGGAAAAACCCGTGAGGTGAAAGTGGGTAGGGACGAGTTAAGGCGGTGTGGAGCAAAATTGTCATCACTAGTGTGGTGGATTGTTTTGGCCCTTTCGAAACTTTGGTAAAGTAGCACAAGTATGTCACGACTTTTTTTTAAGAAGATTATTTTTAGTTAATTAAATAAAATAACTTAAAATCTACTAAACTTTTCTTTAAAATGAATTCATAAAAAACCAACTTCTATTTTCTTATATTAATTATTTCATTAATATAATTTGTGATATCCACAACTGCACTTTTTTGTCCTGTTTTTATGATCAACAATTACAATATATGTCATAAAAGAAAATAAATACTTCTATACAAGCTTTCAAGATGCTAGTTGAGTCCAACTTTTTTATAGTGACGGCCTTATAATCCACTTAAGAAGGCTATGCCACTAATTGTTTTGATTTAAGGATGATATTATAATGTTAATATATTTAGTAACATTTAATAAAAAATTAGGAGGAGAAAATCCACTTAAATTATTATGTATGATAACTAGATATATTATTAATTATAAACTTATTATATATTTGTATAACTTTAAAATTATTAATTTTTTCTAATGTTGGATTAACCCATTGTTTTTTCTTTTGAGAATACTACGTATTTAACATACATACACGGGAAGAGGGAAGAATGTCTTAAAGAAATTAATAGTGGTATATATATATATATATATATATCCAAAACTGACAGTGAGTTAAAGAGGTTTAAAACATGTGCTGTGTGTCCAAGAGTTAGGCTCTTTTGAAAATACACCACTGTTAGTTTCTTCAAGACTTTCTCCTCTCATCCCATATGTGTTAAATACTTAGTATTTTAAAAAAATAAAATTATTTTTTTATCTATGATGTTACCAGTCACTGGTCAGACTAAAGAACCAGCATTCATTCCATTTTTTGGTTCTTTAACAATATCTATTATTAAAACCATGCAATTTATAGCTCAATCTAATAAAATTCGAATATGCCTTTATGCACTGCGGCCGGCGCCCTATCCTTTTTATATTATTAATTATAAACTTATTATATATTATTAGTTATATTATCAATATAATTTATATTATTAATTATAAACTTATTATATATTTATACAACTTTAAAATTATTAATTTTTTATTTATGATGTTACCGGTTCGATTATTGGTTGGACAAAAGAACCCGAAATTCATTCCATTTTTCGATTCTTTAACCATATATATTATTAAAACCATGCAATTTATAGCTCAATCTAATAAAATTCGAATATGCCTTTATGCACTGCAGCAGACGCCCTCTCTCTCACACTTTTTTTTTTTCCTTGTGGGGCATCACAATATGATTCAGGGGATTGTATCTTGCTAGCTAGCTGTTGCTTCACCCAGCCGACCTTGCTTGAAAGAGTGTGATTTCTTTACGTCTAAAGAGGCTTCCTCACAGATGTACTTTTTGGATGAACTTTTTTGCTAAAACTTAAAAAAGATTAACTTTTTTGCTTGGTTTCTCTTAAACGCGTTGAATGATAATAATATTGATGTCTCTGAGTTGAAAAAATCAAGAAGAACACTCTAATAATATAAAATAGTAGATGTCTCTGTGTTGAAAAACTCAAGAAAAACACTCTAAAAATATAAAATAGTAGAAAAACTCAAGAAGAACACTCTATTCTCTTAAACGCGTAGGCCATACGCATGTGATAAACCAGTACCTATCAGATGTCTATTTGTTCAATTATTTCAATTTTTAGATTGTCTTAACTCTTAAGTTTCAATTTTGGAACCTGATTGTGTGGACAAATGCAAAGTAGACCATAGACCCTGGTAGTTTGTAGTCAAATTATTACATCTAGTCTAAGACTAATCCGATTATGTCATGCGATGATGATAGCAAATTTTGGATTTCAATTTGGTGTTACAATGGTGGGTTTGGGGGTTTGGTTTAGTGTTTTAATGGAGTTTCAGAGGTGATGGTGGTGGTTGTATTATTGTTTGATGTTTCTGTGTAGTTGGTTCGGTGGTGCTGCTGTTTTAGTTTGAGTTTGGATGTTGAGGATAGATATAGAGATGAAGTGATGGGAGATAAATAAAATAATTTTTTATATTATTTGTTTTGTAGTTTATATTATTTTATTAGATTGTATGTAAAAATAAGAACTGAGATATAAAATGAGTTGTAAATCAACAGTTTCAAGGTAAAAAACCTGGAAGGATTTAACATAACTATCCTCAAGGTAAACAAATTCACTGTAATAGAATGGAAGTTTACAACAGATTTTCTCCTTAAAATCTAAAGCTACCTCATGTAGAAATCACTTACATGACCACGTGCAGCTTAGACTTCATGGACTCTTCTATCTTGAATTTGCTGAACGCAAACACCTACGTTTGTAACTCTGAGATCCTACTCAAAGATTTAGCAACACAAACTCTCCAGTTTGTGACTTTAAGACCACTCTTGAAGATTAAAATCATCAGATATGTATGATCTTGTTGCAGCAATTTCAGATCTACTGGTTCTAATGGTACGTATGAGAATGATTTTCGAAAGTGACTTTGAAAAGAGAAGACACAGTACTTTTTAGATATCAAAAGAGCACCTCCAAAATTATAACAAAACGTGTCTTAGAGTTTTATTTATATACTAGGAAAATTAGATCTGAAACCCTAATAACTTAATGGGCTTAACAAGCTGTTGGGTCAAAATTAAATTCTACAGAATCTGTCTTTCAATCGCTCGAACCTGGCATGTTTCGAATTCTTGAAACTGCAGCTTGCTTATTCTTGTATTCAGATTTGCAACACCTTGAACATTATCTCATATTTCCTATAGACTATAAGATGTATATCTAATAAATTAGTGCTCATAATTTACCGATTATTCTAAACTTTTAGGTCGTAACACTAATGCCCTTAGAGCTTGCACAAGAATTTTTGTTTTCTTTCTTGTCTCTTATCAATGTAAGTGTAAGTCTTTTTTTATTATATATTTTTAGAGTCTTGCTAAGTCAATGTATGTATCTGTGCAAGTCTTTTATTACTATTTATTATCAATATGCATGTGCAAGTTAAACAAGGTACGAGAAACGAGTACGATGATTTTTTTTTTTTTTTTTTTTTTCCAGTGGGCGTGTGGATCGATGGCACCTACTCACATCTGTATTGCTCATTTGAGCCGCCTCCCCCTTTCCTTTACCTCAGAAACAAACTTTAATTAAAATATATATTTTTATATATATAATCTTATCTACTGCATGCATGTGCAGTGTGAACGGAATCTGGATGGCGGAGACCCCGTTATACGTAGAAAAAAACCGGTTTACGGCTTGCACATGAATTCTCTTTTCTTTCTTTTCTATTATCAATGTAAGTCATACGTCCAACTAGCTTTTTATCAAAATGCTAGTTTAAAATTCATCACTTTTTCGCAACATGGATGCATTAGGGCTCTCAAAACCTAAAATGCCCTGAAGTATTTTGCTTAATAACAAATTTATTAGCCTATATATAATAAAGTCCTCACTTGTGTTTAACTTTCCAGCGCCTGCAACTTCTTGGCACAAGCTGTGCTGCTGGGAAGAAAGTCATGCGACACACACCAAACGCTGCAATGGAAGAACTAGTTCAATTGTGAACTAAAAACTATTTTGTTAAAAAGAGACACATGGCTCTCTCTCTCTCCGCGTCTATTTTTTGTGGTTGATATTGATATTGACTAGACTTGGGAAAGGGAAAGTGAATAGCAACATATATAATATTACCGTGTTTAGCTCTGTAGTGGGGCATGGGGAAGTGGACGGACCCACTAAGGGCCGGGGGCACCCCCAAAACCATTTCTTTGAAAAATTTTAATATATTGGTTTTATAGTTGGCCCCTCAAATTTTTGGATTGGTCCAAATACAACACAACAAAAATTCCACAAATTACCAATATCATAATTCAATAATTCATAATCAAAAAAATCTCATAGAAAAAAAAATTCCCTTAGGGGGTGACAATAATTTATATGACTTTTTAATTGATTTATAAATTATGGAAAAGTCAATTATAATATTTAATTTTTTTTCAAAAGATAAAATGCAAAATTCTTTTAGAAGCCAATATTGATGATGTAGTATTGCCAACTCTTAATATTAATATCCCAATTTTTTAAAATCCTCAAACAAAGTTTTGAAAACTTCATTAGTGTGATTTTTAGTTGCATCCAAAAGTATGGGTTTATCATATTTTTGAGTTGGTCAACGTGATAAAATCAACATATTAATTCCAATTACCCAAAATCTGGAGATCTGAAGTCCTCTTTTTTTTTTTTTTTTTTTTTTTTTTTTAGGTTAGAATGTCGTATTGTAGCTTTGACTTTTTAGTTAAAGTATTATTTAAATTCTTGACTTAAATATTTATGGTAATAAAGTGCGGTGTTTTTATCTGTGATTTGTTTTAATAAGCAGTATTCACGTGAAATTTTTGGTTAAATGCTTTCTTTCTCTTATGTTAATCTGATAAAGGTACTAGGTGACCATGTTAAAGTGTTTAGCAAATAATTATTATTATTATTGTGTAGCATGGACTACGTATAAAATGGTATGGCCTTAACATCTGAATTCCAGTCTTTTGGTACCTTCTTCTATTAGCAAAAAAAAAAAAAGTCTTTTGGTACCTTTTCAAAAGAAGAAAATCATTTTTGGTAATTTGCATCCACAACAAAATTTAGGATTTCAAAAATACAAAGTTCTACCAAACGTTTAAAAATTGCTTTCAAAATCATGTTTCAAAAATACATTTAAAACAAAAGCTTATTCAAACGGATAAAGGTATCACATTGTTTATTACAACAAATACACATTGTTTATTAATACCAGGTGGAGTTTTATAATATTCAATCAAAAAACAACAAAAACAAAAAAATTGGAGTTTCATAAAAACCCTCCTTAATTCGGAGTTCTGGCTCCGTGTATTTCGACAAGCTTTCATTGTTTTCATAAAAGCAGTAAAATGACGCGTTATCCTTAACCGAATACAAAATTACCAAAACACTGATACATGCATTTGTGGGCAACACGTGTCAGAAGCTCCTTACTATTTTTCAAAGGACAGTTCTTCCCTTTACGTATGCTGATCCATGTTTTCGATTGAGAAACTTGTTAACCAAGCCAGCGAGTTTGGATACGAACATTTTATTGAAAATAAAAATTGAAATTAACTTATTTAATATGAAATAATAATTTTTAAATGTGTAAATAGTCTTGTCAGGCCGTTTTTAATGAAAAATTCTTGAAAGTATGAAATTTTTTGAATCTACGTATTTACTTATCTTTAGCATGAAAGAGAGGAAGAAGATTTTAAAGGAGAATTGTGATGGTGTATATCCAAAACTGTGATGAGTTAAAAGAGGTTTAAAATTACGTATTGTGTATCGAATTTAGGCTCTTTTTGATATACATTACGTAGGATTTCTTTAAAACCTGATATAACCTTTTGTGTGTGTTAAATGCTACAGCTATTAAGTATTATGATGTGTGGTTGATCACTAGTCGGACTAAAGAACCAGTATTATTCCATTTTTGGGTTCTTTAAGAGCAACCATTAGCTCAAACAAAGTAGTACATTTTGCACATTTTGAGCAAAAGACACGTATTAGTGGGTGTAAAATTGTGCGTAAATGCACAAGTCTTCACCCGATGCAGTGTATATGCGCGATTCTGTAGCTAAATCGTTAATATTTTAGTATTTTTGGTAGTGTTGGGTTTTGTGAGAGAGAGTACTGGGGTAGTGGTGAGAGAAAAAAATAAAATTATAAAAGAATAAATATTTTATTGAATAAATGTGTAAAAATTTAAATGGGCGTATTAGTGTTTTGTAAAAATAGGTGTAAAAAAATGTCTTTTTGTACAAAATAGACGGTAAATTTATAGGCGTGCAGTTACTCTAACGCGGTATTTATTATTGAAACCATGCAATCTAGTTCCAATAATAAAATTCGAATATAATTAACACGTTGGTTGAGTTCGGTGAAGTAGGAGCTTGTGGCCCTCTTTGTCGGACAGGTTGATCAGCCTCAACAATGCAGTGTTGATGGGCGTCGCTTGGTGAGGTTAAATCATGCGCGATTTGGTTAGAATAATGGAGAGCATGTCGGATCGCACCCAGGGGGTATAATATAGCCCAGCAAAGGCACATTTATTTAGCAAAAAAAAAAAAATTCAGATAATACCTTATGCACCACGGCCAGAGCACCCCTCTCTCTCTCTCAATAATAAAATTCAGATATGCTTATACACCATGACCGACACCTCTCTCTCTCTTTTTTTTTTTCTTTGTAGAAGGGCATCACACAATATGACTCAGGGACTGTATCTTGCTAGCTAGCTGCGCTTCACCCAATAATTCCTTCACCATAAATACCTTTATCTACAGGGCACTTCTTTATTCCTTCCCTTAGCTGTATTACAACACCTTTCATTCTCTCTCCCCTCGTCTCTTTCTTTCAAAGCGGAACTCTCTCTCTATTTTCAGAATTCTTTTTCTTTGCTCACCCAACAATCCTAACGCTCTTTCTTTTCAAGCTCAAACTTCTCTCTCTATTTTCTGAGAAGCTTTTGATATTTTTACTCGCAACAATCCTAGCATCTCTTTCTTTCAAAAGCTGAAACTTCTCTCTCTATTTTCGAAGGAATTTGATATTTTTGCTCGCAACAATGGGCGGTGAAGAAGTTGGCCCTGCTGTGGAATCGATCTTGGCACGACCTGCGTGCGTGGCTGTGTGGGAAAATGACCGTGTGAAGATCATGGCCAACGTAGGGAGCAGGACGACGCCGTCTTATGCTCACTGCTGATGAGCGTTTGGTCGGTGACGTGGCCAAAGACCAGGTCTTCATGAATCCAACAACACTGTCTACGGCCAAAGTTTCTAATATGACCTTTTTTAAATATATTTATTAGAAAACGACGACGGTCGTTTTGATGTAGTGAGATTCGGTTGTAGAGAAGTTGTCATATCAAAGGAAACTGTGATTTTAGAATGGTTATATGGTTTTATTTATTTGTATTTATTTTTTTCATGTATTTTTGCTTTTCTTATTAGATGAAAAGAAGCTATTATAGGTCTGTAGAAGTTATGTAACAAAGTTTTGTTTTTATTTTTGGGTTTATTATTATTATATTATTTTTAGAGATTAGATGCGACAATTTTAGATTAATTAGAGAGAAAAAAATTTGCTAGATTTATGTTGTTTGTAATCTAATAATTTAAATTATTTATGAAGTTAAAATCTTACTGTGCTTAAACATAAATAAGGTGCATTATGTTCTTTGGAGTTAGTTTGGTTTTATTTTTTATTTTTACTTTTTTTGGGTAGTCATCAATATGGCCAGCTTTATTAAGATTTGAATGATTATGACATTATGTGATATTTTTGTCTATTGGATGTATGTTTATCCTCTGGCGTTTGGATGTTAAGCGTCTGATTGGTAAGAATTCAGTGATGTCTGTTCAGAGTGACATGAAGCTTTGGCCATTCAAAGGTCATTCCCCAGTTCTGATGATAGACCAAGATTGTAGTCAGCTACAAAGGGGCAGGAAGGAGCAGTTTACAGCTGAGAAATATCGTCCATAGTCCTTAGTAAGATGCGTAGAGACTGTGAGGCCTATCTTGGTACGACAGTCAAAATACGGTTGTGACCGTTCAGCTTACGCCTGAAAACCAGCGCCAGGCAGCTAAGGATGCTGGGGTCATTTGCTGGTCTCAATGTGATGCGTATCATCCAGTGAGCCCACTGCAGCCATTGCTTATGGTCTTGAAGCAAAGAAGAGAGCCAGTGTTAGCAAGAATGTTTGATTACGATCTTGGTGGCGGGACTCTTGATGTCTCACTTCTTACAATTGAAAATGGTAAGAGATTTGAAGTGAAGGCCACAGCTGAGTGACGCTCACCTTGGAGGGAGAACTGTTAACATAATGGTAGACTGCTGTTAAGGGTTAAGTGGAGAACAATAAGGATATTAGTAGGAACCACAGAGCCCTTAGTAGGTTGAGGACTGATTGTGAGAGGGCAAAGAAGACACTATCATCCGCTGAAAATGCCACCATTTACATTGACTCATTGTATGAGGTCTTGACTTTCGTTCAGGGAATTAGTCAGGCTTGGTTTGAGCTAAATATGGAACTCTTTAAAAGTGCTTAGAAGCCTGTTGAAAAGTGTTTGAGGATGCTAAGATGGACAAAGAGAACTGTCGATGATGTTGTCCTTGTTGGAGAGTTCTACTAGGATCCCCAAGGTGCAGCAGCTGTTGCAGGACTTCTTCGAAGGAAAGAAGCTTTGCCAAGAGCATCGACGACCTAAGATGAAGTTATTTGCCTGTAAGCTGCTATTCAGGCTGCTATCATGACTGATAGGCAATAACAAGAAGGTTCAGGATCTGAGTGTTATTGGATGTCACCCCTCGGTCACTTAGGATGGAGACTACCAACGATGAGACGAGCTGTTTTGATTCAATGCCACCATCCACTGTAAGGTGGAGTGGGTGTTCACCTATTACAACAACCATTCTAGCATCTTCATCCCGGTTTATGAGGGTGAGAGAACAAGTACCAGGACAACAACTTAATAGGCAAGTTTGAGCTTTCTGGCATTCCTCCAACTCTCAAGGGTGAGATTCCACATCACTATCTGCTTTAAAATTGATGCCAATGGTATCTTAAATATTGTCTCTGCTAAGGTCGGAGCAATGGCCAGAAAGAAAAATATCCCAATCACCATCGACAGAAGACTCTCTGGGAAAGGAAATTATGATGGTTCAGGAGGCGGAGAAGTACAAGGCTAAGGATGAGGAGCACAGGAAGGAAGATTATGGCCAAGAATGCTTTGAAGAACCATGCATGCAACATGAGCACTATCAATCACAAGAAACCAGGTACTTTAATTTTCATATAGCATGAAGCACCATCTATCAGTGGCATTGAATTATGTAAAATCCCTATTTTGATAAAAGAATGAAGTTAAGTTGTTAAAGGAATTTCACTTCTGTTCTCTGTATTTATTTGCTTTTTTTCAAACTCCATTTTTGTTTCTTGAAAAATTGTGAAAATATTTAAATATTTTAATATATTCAGCATTCTTCTTTTTTTTGGGTGCAGAATCTGCAAATAAGCAGAAGTATGGAAAAATCGTACTTGCTCAAAGAACCATGAGCTCATCTAAAGAACAACTGCAATGAATGCAAAGGTAGATAGTACATATGATGGATGCGGTAGTTGAAAGCTTTGGAAAGGATACAGATGTGACAAGAATTAGTGACTATGATCTTCCTTAGCTTGCATGCATAGCACACACAACTCCCAAGCTCTTCAAAAGACTCCATTTCGAGAACTACGATCAGCTCCTAGGAACTACAACGAATGCAAGAGGATTGTGAGGCTTGTGAAACAAGTCAAAGTTTCGTACCATTGCCATGAAAAGACTTGGTTTTGCACCCTTGCTGTACAACCTCAAGAATGAACTCGAATATGATGGTATGAAATTTCACCTTCGTAAGGCCCAGGTCAAAGTGCGCAAAGTGCAATCAAATTAAAGGGTGGTCTTATGTGTCGGAGTGTAGCAATTTAATTTTCATGTTTATTGCACATGGGAAATATTGTATGATTAATAAGGAAGAAGGAAAGTCTTATCAAAAAAAGAAGATGGAAGAATCTATTAGTATTGACGATTTGTCTTTGGAGAATTTGGAGCTGCCCTGGTCAGCGTCAACAATTGAAGAGAAATAGTGGGATGGTAAAATGTTGTTGAAGATGGTGAAGTAATTCTCAGACCATTGTTAGTATTCTTATTGGCGATCCGACAGCAGCTCTTGCCAACATTCAAGATTAATTTGATCTTTAATTAAATAGATACAAAGTTTTGTATTTGTTTTTATTAATTGTCATGTGTGCAAGGCTGGTTTCTCTTTTTTACTACTTTTCACTTTTAACTCACTTTTACTTTTTTCACTTTATTTATTCAATAGTTGAGGCGAAAGTATATTTTTTTCAAATCTTAATCTCTTAGTCATTGAGCTTCTTGCATATGATCTCAATCAGGAATTAGAAAATGAAATTAGCTTCCTCCCCTTTCTCTAATAATAAGGATTCGAACCTATCTTACTAATAATAAGGAAGGAGCTGCTAGTCACCTTTAGTTGTAGTTCACTAGGTGCTAGCACCCTTAAATGAGTAAAAGGCTCTTCTTCATGAGACTCCATCAAAATCCACTTCTGATTGGTTGGTGTTCAATTCTTTTTTTATTAAGACTACTTGAGGCTTGTGTGTGGATAAGGCATTTGCACGGTAAACGTGTTTTCAGGAAAACACGAAACAACATACGTTTGGCCTAGTGATTTTTAGGAAAACCATTTTTCAAATTGCCAAGAAGTCACGTTTTCAAATCATGCCTATGATTAGTTTTTATGAAAATACTGATTTAAAACTCATCGCATTTTCGCAACATAGATGTATTAGGGCACTCAATACCTAAAATACTCTGAAGTATTTGCTTAATATGCTTTCATTATCAACCTATAATAAAATCTCACTTGTGTTGACTCTCCAGTGCCTGCAACTTCTTGGCACAAGCCGTGCTGCTGGGAAGAAGGTCATGCCACACCAAACGCTGAAATGGGGAACAAGTTCAATTGTGAACTCACCAGAAACTATTTTGTTGAGAAAGAGCTTGTCTCTCTCCACTTCTCTTTTTTGGTTAATATTGATATTATTAAGACTTGGGAAAGGGAAAGTGAATAGCAACATATATAATATTACTGTGTTTAGCTCTGTAATTAAGGATCATATAGAAAAATAATAATAAAAAAAATAAAAAAGCTCTGTGAGTAGGGCACGGAGGAAGTGACTGTGTGTAACGTGTTTAGCAAATAATAATTATTGCTCCTATTATTATTAGCATGGACATCACAATTATTATCAAAAAAATGGACATCACAATTAAGTCTTTTGGTACCTTCTTCTCCACACACACACACACAAAGGTCTTTGTTACCTTTTCCAAAAAAAAGGGAAAAATCTCTTTGGTAATTTGCATCACAACAAAATTTTTGAGTTTTCAAATAACAATTTCCATGTTTTACCAAACATTTAAGTGTACGTGGATTTCAAAATCATGTTTTCAAAAATACATTAAAAATAAAAAATATAAAAAGCTATTTTAAAAAATGCAACTTTTTCAACATTTCCATTCAGCATTTCCCAAGTCTGATATTATACCTTCAACAACTGCACCGTGGCCTTCTGGTTGTCTAGTCTGCCCAATAGTGAAGCTTCTACGAAGAAAAAAAAAAAAAAAAAAAAGTAGAAATACAGTATTCTTCAAATCAAACAATGGCTTCCTCGTCTTTACTATTAACAATAAAAGGCAAGAAGACTAATGAAATAAAATAAAAATTCCTATTGAGCTAACAAAGCCGAGCTCAAGAAACTAAATTAATATTACCTAACATCATCATCATCTACCTTGTCCCAGAAATCAAACAAACAATCTCTCTCTTGAATCAAAGCAACTAAATTAATATTTCTTAAAATGATGGTCTCGTGAGATTTTAGCCATCCCCATTTAGCAGTGGGCCAGAAGGTATGTATGGTTCACTATCTGGATTCACAATTTTTTTTTCTTTTAATTTTGGCTAAATATATATAAAAAAGTCTGATCTGATTATTTTTCATAATATTAATATCTATAGACATTTATACATGGCACATGTATGCTTTAGTTATCTTTTTGTATTTGATTGAGTTTGTGATTGGCTTTTTATCGGATTTGATGATTGTAGGAACTTGGATTTGATTTCTTGGCCTCAAAGTTTAAATACATATATAATTTAGCTGCTCTTCTCTGATCAGTGGGGATATCATCTGACAATGTTCACGGACTTATTTTGGCCGTTTCATCAAGCGTTTTCATTGGGTCTAGTTTTATAATCAAGAAGAAAGGTCTTAAAAGGCAGGAACTACAGGAACCAGAGCAGGTTATTTTCTTTGTTTTGGCTGATGGGTCTTCGTTGGGTGATGCTGGCAGCGGTGACGGCGGGTTGAGGGAGAGGCGCTTGGAGACAGAGAAAGAGGGAGAGTGTGAGTGTTTGGGGGTTAAGAAATTTCAGATGGGAAGAAGCTTTGTTTTGGCTGATGGGTCTTCGTTGGGTGATGCTGGCAGCGGTGACGGCGGGTTGAGGGAGAGGCAGAAGGAACGGCGCTTGGAGACAGAGAAAGAGGGAGAGTGTGAGTGTTTGGGGGTTAAGAAATTTCAGAGGGTAAGATGAGTATTTTCTTTGTTTTGGCTGATGGGTCTTCTTTGGGTGATGGGTGACGGCGGGTTGAGGGAGAGGCAGAGGAGCACATTTACTCACCTGCATTGTTTATCAAAACATCGACAGTTCCTCATGCATCAACTGCCTGCAGATGTGAAAATTCATTAAGCTTACCACAAGAAGAAAATAGCATCAAACGAATTGACATAAGCGAAACAAAGTAAAACAAAAACAAAAAAACAAAACAAAACAAAATTAGTCTCAAGAATTGGGGGAAGAAATTTTTTTTTTTTTTTTTTTTGGTAACAATGAAAAATTAGTGCAAAAGAGTGTGCACAAGGGACTAGGTTGCCATCTTTGCCAATTGATGGACTTCTTGGAATATAGGTTCTGGAGCAACTTTGATTTGTAAACTTTGAAACATTCTCTTTTGGATTTGGAGGTCTTTTGGGAAAATCTCTGCTTCCTTGTTGTTTGTATCATGGTTTTAAAAACCGAACTGGACATCAAACTGTTTTTTTTTTTAATTTTCGGTTCAACCTCTGTTTTTGCCTGGTTTTTGACCGATTGTTGACCGGTTTTTGGGGTTTTAACCGGATCGGACTAGCTCTCGGTTCTTGGTTGAACCAGTCGGACCAGCCAATTCGGTCCGGTTTTTAAAACTATGGTTTGTATTTATAGTTTCCAGCTCTTCCGCTAAGTTTTCCAAACCTGGACCGTTCATCGAACCATTAAAGGAAAAGGTTCAAGATTTTTTAGGTCGGACCGAGGTTCAACCGTAATGATGTCATAATTAATTAAAATATAAATAAATATATTGATTTAGTATAAGTGAAAATTTGACTAAAACAAACCAAATAAATATAAAGACCATCTTTCAAATGTATTTTTCATGTCACAACTTTCATTATAGTGTTTCAAAAATTAAAGCAATATTATCAATTGTTAAATAATAATAATAATAATAATAAATAAAATTATTTATTTATAATATACTATCAAAGCAAGATTTACATTATAAATTAAATAAATACTTACAACATTGTACACTTTCGTGCAAATATGTATAATATTGTACACTTTTTATAAATATATACAATGTTTTGTGCATTTTTTAATCTACAATTACATTTACATTGACAGTACAGAGGCAGTAAATAAATTTGTGGGAATTGGTGGGATTTTACCGTATATATGCTGTATAAGAAATGACTGAATCACCTGTAAAAAAATGAAGCAATCAAATCAAATAAGTTTAAAAAAAAAATTACAAACCAAAAGAAAGGTGGAGAGGTAGCCACATGTCCAACTCTTCAAATGGGGAAAGGGTAGTGCCTGCCAGCCAATGCCATAGTGATAGACAACTCATTCAAAAAAAAAAAAAAAACTTGGCTTTTGGTTTTGGGTACTAGTGACTGGTGATAGAAGAAGAAAGAAGGAGCAAAACGGAAAAGAGGAAGACGAAGGAAAACGCAGATGAGGAAAAAGAAGAAAAGGTTTGTGCTTTTCATTTCATGCCATGAAATACATCCTTTCTTGAGGGAAGAATTAAAAACATGGTTGGAACTTTTGTTGTTAAAGTATTCTTATTATTTATTCTTAACTTTTTAGGTGCATTTAAAAAAAAATCATATTAAAAAAAAAATTAAAAAATTAGTTTACAGTATTATTTATACAACAATGAAAATTATAAATTATTTTACTATTTAGTTTATTTTTCTATTATTTATGGGTTCTATTATACTTTTTGGTACTATTTATGCGCTCTACTGTATTAGTTTAAATTTTTTAACTAACTTTTATTTTTATCTATAGTACTTTCAACAATAAATTTTTATTTTTAATAAATAAGCCTATCCAAACAGAGCTTATATTTTTATAATTTTAAGTTTAACACTGCCAGCCACTTTGGGATTGCAATTTTTTTTTTTAATAATAATAATAATAATATCTTTAACCAGAGTAAGTTACAGACTGTATTGCCTGTATCTTTACAAGAGATGATTTCAACATCTTTCATAACAGCATTTCAAAAAAAAAAACATCTTTCATAACAGTTGTTTTTTGACACAACCATAAAATTACTCATCTCCACCTGGGCCAAGCTCATGCCTCTTAAACAATTAGGCCCAAATCCAATTTTCATTTAAAATCCAAACAGCTTTCCTTGCTACTTGGACACAAAATTAAACATATTACGCCCAAAGTCTGTACGCACCCCTTCGTAGCTTGTTGACATCCAATGTGTGTGTCCCGTGCGGTGCGGTAGGGACACACACATTGACTCACGTTTCCAAGTTTGCCTAATAGCTTGGGCCTATTTTTGAGCCCATGAAAGAAAATGAGTCCATATTCCATTATATAAGCAGCATTTTAGGTTAAAGTGTTATATAATTTTTGTTGAGAGAAAGGAAGCGGCGGCAGCCTATGATGTGGAGAAATGCGTGTGCATCTTTACCCACCAGATCTGTGTATGTTCCAACCTGTTCTCTCCCCTTTTGTGTAAGGGTTTTATTTCATGTTCCTACTTGTTCTGTTAGTACTACTTGTGCAACTTTTGCTATTGCTGGTAGTTATAATGTCGAAAACCCAGATCAGTTCATGAATTATGTGAGAATTCGATACAGAGACTTTGATCATGGTTTGGATCCGTTTGATAAACTGCTTCATCTGAACCTTTTGCCTGCAATTATAGATTTCATTAGTTTATACTTTGCAATTGCAGCAATAAATTATTCGACCGTGATTACTTTGTATAAGGATTTGAATCTTAAATGTTGTCTTCAACTTGTCTCTTTCAAATGCGTTGATTAATTGCTTCTGCCATTTGAAATTGATTAGTTGTCGCTTTTTCTGTTAGTAAAAATCATGTCCGCCTATTATCCTAAGTTTTGGTTGCTTAGGAAGGTGGAAGATGATAAACTGTTGATGTTATGCTTTGGTTTGCAATATTATCATTGACAGTTTATGTAAGGACAGATTCAAAAAGTTAAAAAAACTTGGATTTGGAATCCAAGAAAAGGATTTGGAAGCCAAGAAAAACAACTATTGAATTATGTCTTTCCTTGAAAAGGATTTGGAAGCCAAGAAAAAAAGAGAGATTTGGAAGCAAGCTGACAAAAAGAAGAATGAGAATGGATGGATCTACATAGAAGAAATTATGATGCTAGTTGATGATAATTGTTTGTAAAATTGTAATAAAAACATTTTGTTTGATCTATAAAAGTGTTCATCCCTTATTTTTCAAGTTTCATGATGTGTTCATCAATGGATATTGTAAGACAAAGAATTAATGAGAAAATTAGTCTCTTTCACTTGTGTGGTATATTTATTCCAAATATTGCAGGCTTGTGTTCCAATGTACATGGTGAGGTTACTCATATCAAAAATTGGAAAATATTAAGTTGGATCTCAATATTTTAATCTATAATATCCTTGTAGATGGAATGTCCAAAGAGCTAGGAAACTTGAAACTGCAGGTAACTATTCTCTACCTTATGAAGTGGAGTAGGACTAGCTGACTAGTAAATGAAGTAGTAGAAAATGGATGACAATGGTTGCTTAGTTGATTGCTTGATAGGTAACATGATAATCTAAAAGACATATTAGAACAACAAGACAACATGGACTATGAAACTTTAGCGGAAAACTTGTTTGATGATTGCGGAAATAAAAAATTTGAGGAATCTCCTCAAAAGCTTTTGTGTAAGCTATCTTAATATAAATAATTGTTATCTTCATTACTAATTGCTCTCTCTTTCCATTTCGTTGGACAAGGTTACAATTTTCATCTTTGTACCTTATTATTTTACTTGTGTTGGTAAATGTTGCTTGCAACTTTGGGATATGACAACTTGTGCGAAATTGTTTGGCGAAAACACAATTTTGGTCCCTACGTTTTAAGGTTATAGTTAATTTGGTTTCTATATTTTGATAGCAGTCAATTCGGTTCCTATTATTTTTAATGTTTAGTCAAATTGGTTCCTACCATTAAATTACTAATGGAAAATGCCTACTTGGCAAACGGTGTGCTAGTTGGCACAATTAAAGCTTATGACTTATAAAATTGTACATCACAAGCATCTCCTCCACATCACTCATTCTTCTTAACTCAACTTTGTAAATACTAACAGCGAAGGCCAGAGAATGAAGAATCATTTTGAAGATGATGGAGGTGAACTTGATTAGAGGTATGTACCTATTCTGCTTAGGTGGTTTGTGGGGCATCCAAAATGAAGTTAATGAGTTTACTAGTATTGATTGGTTTGGTATTTAGTACAACTGTCAAATTGAATGAAGTGCGTATATATTTACATTGTTAGTAAGAACTTTTAAAAGTGATACTGGTTCTTTGACACATATGATATTTGAAATTTTATGCTATTCACTAATGTTAGGAAAAGAATGTTATTTGCACACTTTGCTATACACTTTTTTTTCACTCCCAACCTTTAGACCTTCTTTTAAAATTAAAATAGTGATCACATTTCCTTAAATTTCTAAACTACAATATTTTTTTCTTGTGTTACTCAAAGTTTGTAATTGAGGTGAGTTGAAGAGCTTCTCATTTTAGTGCATTCTTTAATGACTTGGTATTTAGATCATGTCATAATCACATAGACATGTTATAAGATGCGATACTTATTTATATTGGAACCCTTTTTCCTCCCTTCGTGAAATAGTTTGCAGACTATTATGATGTGGGCCATTCAATTTGCAAGGAGTGGTATCAAATTTGGTCTTGCGTTTTAATTTTACACCAGGTGTTTGAGGAAATGTCCTCCTTTGGACTCTTTGGTGGTGGATAGTAGCTTTTTTCCATAGGATGTCAAAGTAAAATAAAAGACGGTTTGATGGAAGTGTCTTGTTGGTAACCATTTTCTACATTAATACCTTAATTAGGTTGAGATCATATGGATGTTGCCTTTTCTACTTAATATCACATTAGAAGATGGTGCATGCTAATTTGTGTTGAGATTAACACGCTGAAATGTTTATATATCATTGGCTATGGAAATTGAGATATGACATTTGAGCATGAGAGAGATGATCCTTGGGTTCTCTAAGGGGGTCTCACAAAGTTAGTGAGCAATTTCATGGAGAATTGAAATATTCTGTTTATATAAGGTGGTGGTTGTTTGAGAGCTAGAATTTAGACGGCCTTTGGCTTAATGAAGTTCATGTTTGCTAATGATAACTACAGAGTCGCATCTTGCTATACCGGTTAGAACTACTCTTTTGAAGGTTGCAATGGGGGATTTTTTTGGGACTATTCTAAATATGTTTGCAATGTAACACTTTTCACCTATATTTTAAATTCAAGGAGATGGAAAAAGGAAGCAAACCTTCTTAATTACATAACCACTTCAATCCAATTATTACACAATACATAATCTGAGTGAGGAGGCCAGCACAGTGCCTATGTCTATCACATGCCTAATCTTATTTATAAAGAATAAATCCTGTCAATCTGGTTATGTGTGATTATGTATGTGCTGGGTTGTGTGAGCAACAAGAAATATACAAGAAGTGAAGCTTTAGACAAAGAATGACATATTAGTTTTACATGCTTACAAGGGGGAGGAAAAGTCAAGAATCTTGATAGAATAAATTTCATTTGTGGGCCAATATCTGGTGGGAAGCATAACAGATGTCATTTTTCCAACAAGATGAAACCAGGACTAGTAAAAATAAAACCCTTCCCCACCTTTCTCTTTCAAGATATCCTAATCTCTATGCATACATTTATATGAAATGTCAATGATGTACTTGTGGTTATGGTTACACACACATGATCTTTTTATGGCAAAGAGTCCCATTTATTCCTATTAGCAAAAGGTGTACTCAATTACTCTATTCTTAATAAAGTATGAAGAATCAATTTTTTTTGTGTGTAACAAATGTATAATTGACTTTTAAGCCCTTCGAATCTTCATTACAAATATTGACTCATGTAGATAGTTTGCTACCATATGGTGTCCTATATTCAGTCAAAGAAAAACGAAAATGGTAGATGAATGAATTCATTCTCCTTTGTTGTTGCATTGAAAGCCATGTTATATTGTTTGTATCCCAAAGTAAAATTTTTAAAAACCTTAACTATTACATGTTAATTGCTTTTACGTCATTCTCAAAAAAAAAAAAAAAAAAAAAATGCATTTACCTAATATTTAAATCAACTCAACTAAGCCTTAATCCCAATTAAATTTAGGCTGGCTATGAATTCTTGTCAACTAATAATTAAGATATTCAATTGAACCTCACTAGCTGCGTTGTTACCCCAAGCTGGCGAAAGAGACACTAGTAACTATCCACATTATTTAACTAGACAATTTTTTAGGTGGACCATGGACTAAAAACTTCAGAATTAGTAGTCAAATTTTGTTATAGATGAAAGGTTGATTTAACTCCAATGATACTCCATTATACTGTGGTGCTCATTCCTCGCAAATGAGTGACAATCTTGAACAAGTAAATCTAATGTCCAAAGCTAAGACCTTTCTTAACTTCTTAATTTTTACAAAGTTACAACTCATGGAAAGATGCTCAAAAGCAATTGCCTGGAAGGCCTGCATAAATCCAAAAGAACTTAGTTTTGGTGATGATTATGTACATAACTTGAATTTTTTAGCAAATGATGCTGTGAACTCAAAACTTGAAGACAAACTTAAATTTTACAAAGTTACAATTCATGAAAAGAGGCTCAAAAGCAATTGCCTAGAGGACCTGCATAAATCCAAAAGAACTTAGTTTTGGTGATGATTCTGTACAAGACTTGAATTTTTTAGCAAATTATGCTGTGAACTCAAAACTTGAAGACAAACTTGATGCCAGGTGGTTTGAAGATGTTTCATTTATTTGAATAGATCAATTTAATGAAGTCATTCAAACTATTAAAAGTAAAGGGATGAGATCATAGTTTGTAAGATCATGAAGAGATCGTTGGATTGCGAAATGGCTTTACCGAATCACTTTTGGGCCTCACAATTTGGCTCCCAAACATCTAAACCCACAATTACAAAGAGTTGTAATTCAAGGTTGAATTAGACAGCCTCACAATTAGTAACGTTGTTTAAATATTGTGAAAATACATGTAGGTGAAAAAGTGTTGTGAAAATACGTATTGTGTTGTTTAAATAACAAAAACTGTTGTTCAAACAACGTTACTAAACATACCCTAATTTCATCACCCAAAAAAAAAAAAAAACACTAATTGATCATTTTTTAAAAAATAATTACAAAAAAAAAAACATATCGTGGTCTATTTCTTTTTGGTTGTTACATAAATTTCAAGGGTTTTCGCACCCAATATAAATATAAATATATATATATATATATATTTATATAGAAACCCAATAGTTAATGTATTTGGCGAAATCAGAGATTACATATATACATAATTTGTGACAAAAATAAATGGCGGATAATCTATAAGATAATCACATTTCCAATTTTAGCTTGCAATACAAAAGCAATGCGGTGATTTTTAAGTTAAAAAACTTAAAATTGATTTATGATAAGATTTCATATTAAATGAGATCATTTTGTAATAAGGTTCACGTTTCTTTCTTCTCAAAAATAAAAAATAAAAGGTTCAGATTTCTTCTTCTTTTTTTAGTTCTCTCTAAGTTTTAAATTAGTTTTTTTTTTTTTGATGAGAAGTTTAAAATTAGTTTGAGCTCTTCTTAAAAAAAAAATAGTTTGAGTTAACTACCTGTATTTTTTTCTTTCACTTTATTTTATTTAAAGTCATATTTTTTATTACTTCCTTAATTGATATATCTTTTTTCTTTTTTTTGAGAAAGAATTGATATATCTATTTTCATTACTATTAGAGTTTTTTTTTTTTTTTTTTTTTTTTTTTTTTTTTTTTTTTTTTTTTTTTAAGTTGAAACTATCTCAAAAAAAAATTTTGAATCAAATTCACTCTTTCTTATCAAGACCAAACAATCTCAAGTGACTCTCCTCATTTTTCATCAACAAGTGACACCCATATCTTCAAGCAAATTTCCTCATTCGAATATGTTCTTTATATGTATTCTCATTTATTTCTTAACATTCTCATCAGCTAAACTTGATCATTTTATGAATATGCTATAGTCATTTAGTGAGTTCCAATTAGCTTAACCAGTAAATTTTTTGTTGTCGAATAAGATATCTAAGATTCGAACCCAACCTATACAAAAAAACTAATTAGTGTTTTGGCCGGATGATAAAGAGTAATCAACATAGAGTAGACATCATATGTTAAAACTACTTACCTCTTCTTAAAATTTTTTTTTTTGAAAAAATCCAACATTTACTATCATAGAGCATAACTGGTCTTACAGCACTTCTTTGAAAAGTGTTAGCTAAGTCAAGCCAAGCAATTACATTTTGAGCATATAGAACCTCACTAATAAACAACATGTTTCACTTATATTTAAGATTTGTCAAAAACATTGCAAGCACGATAGGCCTCTGATGGAGGAGCATAATATAGGGAGGAAAGGGGGCCCAAATGGTGAAAGAGCCAAAGGAGGCTGAATTATTCATTTGATTTGTGCTCAAGCCAAATGATGAAAATTTATGATGTCTACTTCCCTCAAGTGACAGATATAAAATAATTCACTTATCCCACTGTTATTTCTAGCTTTGTTATGAAAGAAAGTAGCAAACTCATCTTATAGTTGTTCCCTAATGAAGAATTTTAGGAAATTTGAATTCTCTTTTATCTCATCCACCCATCCATGGAGGGTTTCAGTATCTATCTTAGCAAATTTTTCTAGATCATGAGACATAATGTTCTTTGCGAGAGCTATTTGAAATCTTAGTAAAAGACTGGATAATTTATCTCATATTTACTTTTCTTGAAGAAAATACTAGGTTCGAGTCCATAAGCAATGAAAATTTCTTTTGAAGACTTGTTTTTACTCCCTAGTGGGGGTTCCTTTCACCATTTCCTCATGGTCCTTAACTGGGAGTATTTAACTCATCATAGTGGAAAGTGACTTACTCCCACGATTCTACATTTTTTTTTTTTTTAATCTAGCCCCTAAAAAATAAAAAATAAAAACCTTACAAGGTAGTCCTTAGGGACATGTTAACGAACACAGTTCAAGTAGAGAAGTGAGTCATCCAACATAGATAGTATTTGACCAATTAGTCAAGCACCCATTTGAGTTCTTCATATTTGTTTGCCCTTGAAATTACTCTGATCTAAAAATCACCATCGACGATTCATCTTTCACTTGCTCACTTGTTTTTTTTTTTTAACATTAATGTATAACTATTTCATAGTATATTTTCTAATAAACTAAATATTTCAAGAACCCTTCTCTAATTTCAAAAGTAAAGTAACAATTTCCAATGGTCAACACTAGTAAAAAAATCTTATGTTTATATCAATTTCATTAATTATGAGCTTAGTTATAAAATTTAGGTCTTAACCATTAATATGAAGTGATGGAAACAATGAAAATTGTGAATGCTTAAGATTCTTTTTGAAAATGAATTCAAAATTTTCATATTCGAACAAGTATCTTGATTTGATCTATTCTGACTCATTGTTTAAGAGTTGAGGAATTTTATCATAATCATTGATTTTTCATTAAAATTCATGATAGTCACTCATATCCAATTTTTTTTTTTTTTTTTTTGAACGCCACATTCATACCCAATTCTTAAAACTAAGATTACTAGTATAATACAAGGTATTTTTGACTTCGTAGTGTAAAAAAAAATTCTCATCTAAACAAACACGTAACAATTCTCAAGATTCCAATTGTTTTTTCTTCTACACATGGGTGTGACTCTAATGAATACTAATAATGAAATAAAAAATAGAAATTCACCGTTATGAAGCTTCCTTAGATTTCTTTCATTAACAAAAATGTAAACCCCATATTAGAAAATGTATTTACAACTTAACGACCATAGCCGACCATGGCCTACCATGTTAGCAAGAACCACAACAACATCCTCTAATTACTACACAGGAAACTCCCATGAAATTGAGGCACCTAGACGGCTAGACCCATTCTTTCAAAACGTGGCACTCCCGTAGATGTCTCTCATGTCAATGTTTTTCTTGTAAAACAAAGCTAACTTGTGTACTAAGCTAAAGGGCAAAACAGTAAAACAATATGCGACCTACTTCTTCCACCTAGAAAATATGTATTAACTATAGGCGTCTATTAGATTAATAATTCTTTCTCCTAATGGGGGCCACGTGTCACCATATTATTTAGAGGACTTAATCTTGCCATTTGGCAAAAAGAGTTCACTTTTTTGGTTTTGTTTGGTCCAAAAGGACGACCCACCTATTAAAATAAGAACTTTTTTGGGGTCATGCAATAAAGTAATATTATGATACATGATAATATTGAATATGGCAAGTTACTTATTTGTTCCTTAATTTTTATGATGTTGGTTAATTTGGTCTCAGGCCTTTAAATTATGTTAATTTTTTTCATAACTTTTTGATATTGTAACAAAATAGTCATTATTATTAATTAGTTGATGAAAAATGTTGATGTGGCTAATGGTTTAAAGAGAACATTATCTTCTACTATGTAGACTGACATATGTACTACCACGTTTAGCAATATATTGAAAAAAGAAATAGAAAATTGATAACAATTCATGTAAAAGCTAAAGAGTAACATTTATTGTTACTACGCTCTTGAGCCACATTAGCTGTCCATTTTGGTCCTCTCTCTCTCTCTCTCTCTCTCTCTCTCTCTGAGTAGAAGAGAGTGCCACTATAAATTATAAAGTCATAATGTAAGATCAAAGCTAAAATTTCATGCACTTAAAATATTTAACAAAGAAAATTCTATAAAGTAATTTACATATTTTTTTTCCTATTATTTGTTAGTTAATTTTTTCACCAAAAGCTGTAGACATGGCTTTGGTTTTTTTTGTAAATTCTGTTTCTAATAAGAATTACTTGAAGGCAACAATTTTTTGGGTGTGACCTTGCTATCTAATTGAGCACTCACAGCAGTGTAGCTAAATAGCTATATAGCTATTTTAGCTACACCAAAACACAAAAAAGAGGGTTGCAGCAGTGGAGCTAAAACTAAAAATTTTAGTTTCTCAGCTACAGTGCACATCTATCTTTAGATGTGCACTGTAGCTCAAAGGTAAAAAAAAATAAAATAAAAATAAAATAAAAAATAAATAAAAAATAAAAAATAAAAATTTATTACACTTCTCTCTCTTCTCTCATTAAACAAACATTTCCTATTTTCTTTCTCTCTCTACAACTTCTCTTCTTTCTTCTTTCTTCCTCAATTTTTTTTCTCTCTAGCTCGCCGGCCAGCTCCCTCATCTCCCTCATCCCTCATCGCCGATCTGTTACGCCGACTCAACTCGCCGACCCACCCTGCCTCTCCATCTCTTCTTTCTTCCTCCACAGTCCCTTCTATTACTTCTCTTCAGTTTCAGCTTAGACCCAAATAACTTTTTACAGTGCAAAACAAAAAAAAAAAACAAAAAAAGTTTAATTCTGATCTGAATTATAGATTTGTTGGGTTTTTGAGGAAAAACGCAATAAATAGTTTTTCTTGATCTGGGTTGTTCTTATTTTGAGTTTTTGGATGAGGGAGATCGGGAAAAAGCTTGGGCTTTTGGTGTGGGTATGGTTTATGCTATGTGGGTTTTGTGTGGGAAGGTTTGTGGTAGAGAAGAACAGCTTGAAAGTGACTTCACCAAGCTCTCTGAGCGGTGTCCATGAATGTGCACTGTGCTTGTGTTTTGGCGTTGATTTTTCTGCTTCCTTTTTTTTTTCTTCTTCACTAGTTTTGATGGGCACGACGGGGTTGTGGTTGTGCTGTGATTTTTATGGGTTTGATGGTGGTTGTGATTGTGTGTTGGTTGTTAAATGAAATATTATTTTATTGTAGTATTTATATTATTTTATTGTGTAAAAAGCTAAAATAGCTCCACTGCTGTAGGATGTGAGAAGGTAAAATAAATAAAGTGACTTTTTGTGTAGCTAAAAAGCTAAAAATTTAGCTTTGCAGCTGTGGATGCTCTCTCTCTCTCTCTCTCAAAAGGCTTGAATCAAAAGTTGTTGGTTGGTAAGTTATTTTACTTTATTTTTGTTAATGCTATCGATACTGATCAGTTTAGATGTTGAACTACGATGTTTTGCAATTTTTTTTTTTTTTTTTTTTTTGGGACTTATAACAAGCACTAAGCACTAAGCACTAAGCACAAACACCAAGTTTGCTTTTAGAAGAAAGGTCATGGTGTTAATCCAGTCTCAAGAATAGAAACCAAGGTTGGACATTTACCAACATAGCAATTAACAATAGGAGAGAGAGAGAGAAAAAAAAATTTATATACACCAAATATTTGTTCTTATAAATTGAAAATATTAACAAAGAAAAAGCAGGAACAATGGCTTTGAACTCCTGACACAATAATAGGAGTGAAGTCTTCGACCTAAAACAGAAGACCATAAAAAACCAGAAACTACTAATTATACATAAGTAATTGGAGAGTCTTCATCTTAAAATAAAAGACCATACCAAACCATACCCATTAGTCTAGTCCTACACAAGTTTCATTTGCATTGAACTTATAACAAGCACTAAGCAGCAGATGGGGCATTAATGTAGTGAACAGCAACCTCTGACACTGTTGTCAAGAATCGTTTCAAGCCATTTTTCTCAGCACCAGCTTCAGCCTCAACAGAAGCTAATGTGTTCTTGTAGCCCAATGATTCATCATTATATATGTCTCACCATTTCTTCACTAGCAACTTGATGTCTTCCCTGTCCATGTTCTCTTTCTCACCAATGTACCTCCGTGGCTTAGAGCCCTGTAAACCAATCAAAAACATACTTCATTAGCATTTCATATCAAGAAAAAAATTGAAATTTATTAAAATTTGAGACTATTAACAAAGTGGATACTCACAACAGCACAATAATGAACAACTTTGACTTTATCAAACTCAATGTTCTCAAGGTGGCACTATAACATTGCAAGCACAAGATTGTAAACTGGGGAGATTGGCTTGTAAATATTTTTGAAGAACATATTCAAAAAGTCCTGAAAGAATTAAAATTTCTTCGGTAAGATACTATAATTTACTAATATTCACCTTTAAAAAAATGAATTAATGTCATAGATTTATGTGCTTCAAAGCTAGTGAAGCACATCCACAACCAATGGCTAGAAAGTAGCTTCATATGTATCAAATCAAGCCACATGACCTCCGAAATGGGTCATGTATAAACAAGCAATTAATGTGATGCATCCTGCAATTAATGTGAATTGCATGAAATACATGGTAGTTTTTCAACCTCAACTAGTACTAAGATTTCTCAACAAAAAAAAAAAAAAAAACTAGTACTAAGATTTACATGCTCAGCAAAAGTGGTAGGAGAGGTAACTTGAAGGGTCTCAAGGAGATCATGGTATGTGGATAGATTAGGCTCATACACAAAGAAGCCAGCATTGAAGTATAGGGGAGGCTTGGGGCCAAGCTCAGCTGGCCATTGGACTTTGTCAGGGAACTGTTGGCAAAAGCCAATCTTGTGTTGTGGGGTGTTACTCCATGTTTTCTCACAAAAGCAGTCCATAACAACATAAAAGTGGTTGTCTGGTAAGTCAAAGAGGTGGTCAATGTTTTCAAACACTTAGGTGTCTCCGTCTAGGTAAATGATCTTGCTGTACTCCACAAACTGCACACAAAGTATTGGAATTTAAGTGCTAAACATTTGAAAGCGTTTTTGAGATAACACGTGTCAGAAGCCCACAAACACAGTTTCAAATAAAAATAAATAAATAAAACTCTTGTCACTCACAGAAAGCAAGCTACGTGTAACACATGCAATAAATGGTAACATACATACCTCCCAAATACGTAGGTTGGAGTAGTTGATGACATATAGTAGGCCATGGCAAATTGGGTTTGGTTCTCAGGTGGGTACACAAGCTCAATCTTCCTATGCACCCTTGTGAAACCACTATTTCACGGTGGTTCTCAGGGACATCAGGCAATATTGCAACCACTAGAGGGTACATGGTCTTGACCTTTCTCAGGCCCTTGGCTTAAGCCAACCACACCTTTCACATAATCCCCGTTACCAGCCAAAAACGTGACATAGGCCTTGCTTGGCATGCAGGGCCGGCCCAAGGCCTAGGCAAGATAGGCCTAGGCCTAAGGCCCCACCAAAAAAATTTTAAAAAAAAATCACCTTAGAGAAAAAGGCCCCACATCCCATGGTTAAAGGCCTAAATTTTTATAAAATTATATATATATATTTTTTAATTTGTGCTTTTTTTTTTATTAGTGATGTTAAGGATACTATAAATTTTACTATTAGCTTACAAATTATCATGTTACTAATCACAAAAAAATGATTTAAACATTCATTAGTTAAATTGATTAATTTCATCAATGAGAGTCAATGTTACATCATATTGTGAACATTTTTTATAGTGATTTCTCAATGTACAAGACCAATAGAACCCTAATCCAATTGAAACCCTAAAATGTTTCACAAAAAAAAATGTTGCAAATGTGTTAAATCATCAATTATAGATTAATCTCCCCTAACAATTTGAGACTTTAATTTTTATAAACTCATATCCTACAAGGCCATACACCAAATAATATCTATCTATCTCTCTTTCTTAAAAACAAAATATAAAATTAAAAATTAAATTACAACTTTACTTAACTATGCATCGTTGTATATCCAAAATAAAGTATATTTTATAATTGTAATATATTTTTATTTCTTTTTATTAATGTTTATGGTTCAACTATGATATTCAATTCACTGTATGAAATTAACATTAGTTTAGTTGGCATTATTCATCAAATTATATATTTAATGTATCAAATTAACCTTGATTTGATTAGTATTAAATAATTTTGTTTAATTAATATTTACATATTAAAGGCCTGCATAATTTTTTTGCCTTAGGCCCTAGATTATGTTGGGCCACCCCTGTTGGCATGCTAACAGGTTTGGTGGTGACAACAATGGTGGTGGTGGTGGTGATGTTAGGAGCCATTTGAAGTTGGTTTTTGAAGAAAATGAGAATTGAACAAAGGTTTGAGGCTTTGGGATTGGGTTTGATGAGAAGGATTTAGAGTGTTTAGCTAGAGAGAAAAATGGTTTCTCTAGGAAGATGAAAAGAAGGATGTTGAGATTAAGGTTTGTGGGGTTGAGAAAGAAAAGTGTTTTCAATTTCTTTTAGCATGGAAGAGAGTGGTAGAGGAAATTTGTGTTTGCTTGCGAAGAAAAGTACGTAAAATATTGGAATGGTTTTTGTGTGATGGACTTGGAGTGGTAGAGTGGGGTTGTTTATATAGAGTTTGGGGTTGATTTGATCATGGTAAAATATTGGGATTAACGGTAATAGATAAATAATTCCGTGTCGGTGTGGAAAAAAAATTTAAGCTACATGGGTCCGATTGGTCCCACTTTTTCCCCAAGACAGATTCAAGAAGAACCAACGAGGAAGCTTAAGCTATGTTTGGTAACCGTTTTTTTCCTCAATTTTTTTGTTTTCAAATACAATTTTCTGTTTCCTATTGCAAAAAACTTTTTTGGTAACTTATTTTAGGCAAAAATCAAAAATTGTTTTTAATTTCTATATTGTGAAGGAAACTAAAAATAAGTCTTGAGCTGTTTTTATTTTTCAGTTTTCACTCTCCTTAGAAAACACGCTAAAACATGCTAGTTAAACGGCCTATTAATGAACCAACACATAGGTTCGATCCACATGACTAACAAAAACTTTTCCCGCGCTTCCACTTTTTTTCACTCAATATTTAGCGCCTAAATCGTATCTGATGAACCCTTATAACTTCCTCTGCACCTCCACTTCCTCTATCTACCTCTGCGCCTCCATCCTCATAGAGAAAACCTTGATTAAGAGAACCACTTGTAAGGTAAGTGATTGGTCTTCACTAGATTGTCCTTCATGACTGCCTTTTGTTTTTCATCAGGTTCTACTATTCCTTTTCTATTCATTATCTCACTCTCCTTTTTTTTTTTTCTTTTTTTTCTTTTTTTGTGCATGATGTAGCAAGTCTGTGCGTGTCTGTCAGATTTTTTGAAGAGCTTCATAATTTTAGAGACCCAATCACTCAAAGGTACAAGTCTTTTCCTTTTTCTTTGTTTATGGATTATTACGAAATTGCTAGAGCATTGGTATGTATTTTACGTAATGCAATCTGATGTGTCTCTATTTTTTGGAGCATGTTAGCTTGTGCTTACTGGGGCCCTTGCTCATTTCTTGTTTGCTATATCCTATGATTTTATTGCACGAAGAAGTCACTATAAACATATATATAATGCAGTATCATGTTGATTTAGCATGGACATTTTTAGAAAAAATAAAAATAGAAAAAGGAAATGGTAGTAAGAAGTCGTGACATGGATAACTAAGATTAAAAAATATAAAAGATTAGATATAAGAGAAAGAAAAGTATATAACTCTAAATTGTTGGCAAGCAAGAATACATTTCTTGCTTGCTTGTGTTTTTGTTCTTTCTTTGTTTCATTTTCTTTTGAGTTAGAGAAGGAATTTATTTTTTGATACGCTAGAATACACTATATATAGTAGAAGTCATTAATGAGTTCTTCATGACCTTAGTTCTAACAATATTGAAATTGAGGCTAACTTGGAGGCTTTTCTAGGTGTGTTTTGAAGCTAAAATTGAATTCTTCTTGCTATAAGTATTAATAGTTGCTTTTGTAAATTTGTTCATATATACACGTGTTTTCTATTATTGTTTATAAACAGTAAGTTGCTATGCTTGCTTAAAATCTTTAATCAGAGGAAGTTACAGATTTTATTGTCTTTATCTTTACAAGAGATGAAGAAATCATCTATCATAACAGTTTTTTGCCGCAACCATAAAAATGTTTTCGTACCCACCTGGGCCTCTTAAACAATCAGGCCCAAATCCAATTTTCATTCAAAATCCAAACTTCTTTACTTTCTTCATAGACACAAAATCAAACACCTCATGTGCAAGTGCTGCGCTCACTCACGCCCTTCGTAAACGTTTGATCCTACACAAAAGAAGCCTTCAATCTTTTCTTAAATTGAAAAAAAATCGGTGGTTCACTTCAAAATCGAGCAATAAAAAAAAGCTGCAAAACTGAAAAAATAGCAATTCTCACACCCATTTCTCTTTCTTTTTTTCTTTTCATCTATATATGATATATAGATATGGATTCAGCTTACCACCATTAATGTATTAAGTCATGCTCAGGGACGGACCCAGGATTTCAAGCTAGAGGGGCCAGAGATAAGCGAAATTTTTATTTTTTCAAATATGCATCCATATAGTATTAATAAACTATCAACCAAGAAAAATACCCAAAAATCATTGTTTCTTAATATATCAAGATCAACTTTTTAAAATTGTGTTTGAGAGATATGGTTATTTTCCGGAATTGGGATATCGGCATTTTCTAGAATTGGGGAATGAATATTTCTTGGGATTGGAACATCGACATTTTCCGGAATTGGGGAATGAATATTTTCTAGAATTGGAACATCCACATTTTTTGGAATTGGAATAGCAACATTAGTTGTTGGCAATCCCACGTTGACTTCGAAAGAATTTGAATATTTTCTTTTAAAAAAATCAAACATTGTAGTTGATTTTTTCATGATCTACAAATAAAATAAGAATCATATATATTATCTCACAAACGGTTGTTGTTACTAAATAAAGACAAATACTAGAATCTAGGTAATATGCATGATGCATTTAATTATAAATTTAGTATTTCTCACTTCTTTTCAATTTATAAATTTATTTAATTTAGCATTATGGGTTAACAATAGGCGCAAGTGAATCATTGTTATTTACTTATTTTCTTAAATTTGTGATGTGTGACAATTTTCTATATGATTTGTTTTTTTCTTTTGTCTTTGGTCTTTGCCTTTATTTATCTTTGTATTTGTCTTCTCTTTGTCTTTGTCTTTGTCTTGTACTCTCCATATTTCAGACACTGACCCAATCCCACTGCAGACGCTATAAATTTATTCTGCACTACTAAAAAAAAACTTTTCTTAACTTTACCTTCTTTTTCTTTTCTTAACTTTACCTTCTTTCTTTTTTTCTGTCACTTGTCTTTATTGTTGCCCAACTACCAGTCAACAAAGAACAAACAGGCAAACACTACACTAATATATTCTCTAATTTTTACAAACTCTATTCTCTCTCTCTCTCTCTTTTCAATATAATACAAGAGAGAGAGTCATAAACACAGAGTCACAGAGAGTCACAAAGCCAAAAGGCCAAAAAAAAAAAAAAAAAAACCACAAGCAGAATAAATTTTTAGATTCACAATCACGAAATCACCAACATCAGTTCATCAGTAAAAACACAAACACCACAAGTCCACAAGCATAGATTTTTAGATTCTGAGATTCACAAACATTAAATTAGGTTTTGAAGGAAAGTATAGATTAAATACCTGTGAACTGTGAAGGCTGGAGCAGTGGAGCAACGAAGCTGGGCTAGGCAGTGCAGATCGAGCAATCGGCGGCGACGGCAAGATGGGTCTCCGGTTTGGGTATGCGACAGCTGATGGCGGCGTGGGTACTAGGTAACAAGATGGGTCTCTCTCGCGTGGGCGTGGGCAGCGGCGTTATGGCGTGGGCGGCAGCATCACGGTGTCACGGCGTGATGGGTCTCTCACTTTCTCTGTCTCACTCTCGCCTCTCCCTTTCTTTTCTTTTCTTTTTTTCTTTTTTTCCTTCGTTTCTGGCTTTTCCGTTTGGTTTTGGGGTCTTACTGACTACTAAGTTTTCTTCTTCTTTTTTTTTTTTTTTTTTCTTTTTTACATATATATATATATATTTTTTTTTTAAGGTTTTCATGGGCTCTTGAAAACTCCTGGGCTGGCTAGCTGGGATAGGGATGGTTGAGGTGAGGGGGGCCCGAGCTAAAAACCAAGGGGGCCCAAGCCTTTTTTTGAAAATTTTACATACTAAAAAAAAAAATTTTGGACCCAGGGGGGGCCTGGGCCCCCTTTGCCCTCTACCTGGGTCCGTCCTTGGTAATGCTTTTCTTTTTATCCAAACAAATTGGATGTTATTTTGTTTGTGACTCTGTGCATGTGATACAAGAAGATGGAGCAACAACAGCTTCTACATTTTTGTGATTCAAAGCATCCCTTGGACTACTGGCAAGACCATAGAGGTGGAGCTACTTGTTGTGGGTGCCAAGAATCAGTTTATGGTCCTAGCTACTAATGTCCAAGAGGTGGATGCCCAGCCTACCTTCATCATATATCATGTGCGCAAGTGCCCCTTAGGTTGCACCACCCCTTACATCCATTACATCCTCTTATTCTTTTTGACGAGAAAACTGGTTATCTTGAGAAAGAAAAGAGCAGATGCCAAGTCTGTAATGAATCTCGTAAGGAATACACTTATTGTTGTTACCGTTGCGACTTCAACCTTCACATCAAATGTGTCGTTACTCAACTGGAAGCCAAATTCCACAATCACCCATTGACTCCCTTTGGCAAGTCAATCACCTTCACTTGTGACATTTGCAGCAAAGAAGGCAAAGTTGTGCCCAATCTGTGTGCCACAAGCTATTTTTGGATTCAGAGAAGCTGCACTTCTTTCCCACACAGACTCAAGGCTATACGTCACAAGCATCCCCTCCACGTCACCCATTCTTCTTTTGAACTCCGTGAATCCGACTCCCGATTTTATCAACTCTGTGTTCAAAAGGTGGACACACACTACGAGCTTTACTATTGCTCCAAATGTGATTTCATTTCCCACCTCAATTGTGCTATAGACCAAGGAAACAGGGAGTACAAAAATTTGCTGGAACTTAAAGATGAGGAGAATGAAGATGCAGAGCTCGATCAATCTCTTGAGTCAACAGCAGCTTACAGAGTCAAAAATATCAAAGCGGGGGAGGACGAAACTGAAATAGCCACAGAAATTGAACATTTCAATCATGAGCATGACTTAAAGCTTACGAATGTGTAAAAGCCATTTTCCCTCCTTTTTATAGATGTGTCAAGTGTAGCTTCTTTCTTCATAAATCTTGTGCTAATTTACCAATGAAAAAGTGAAACCCACTTCATGGACACCCACTCATCCTCCGAAAGGCGCCCTCCTAATGTCATGCCTTTTACCAGATTTGTAATGGCTTCTTCTACACTTATGAGTCATGTTGGTTTAAACTTGATGTTCAATGTAGTTTGGTCCTAGAAATCCTTACTCATAAAGGTCATAAGCACCGACTTATCCTCTCCTCTACAAGCTTTGGACAGAGTTGCAATAGTTGTGGTGATAGAAGAAATCTAGTATTCTGTTGTACCACTTGTGAATTTGCACTTGACTTTAAATGTGTGACACTACCACAAATCACAAGGTACAAACAACATGAGTGTCCCTTCACTCTCAATTATACAGCTAAAGATGACTCTAGTGAATATTAGTGTGATATTTGTGAAGAAGAACGAAACTCAAACCATTGGTTCTACTACTGTGCAAATTGCACTTATCTTGCACATCCCAAATGTATTCTTAGAAAATACCCAAATTTGAAGTTTGGAGGTGCTTACACATTTGATTGTCACCAACACCCCCTTACTTTCATTGAGGAAACTAAAGATGACCCTTCATGTCACATATGTAATCGTCCTTTCAAAAAGTAGATCTATCAATGTATGCCATGTAATTTCCACATCCACAGGTATTATGTATAGAAAGGACAAATGTGGTTTTAATTCTAATTTTTACATTTTCCTTTTGGGTTAAGCACTAGTTCTTTATTATTGAAATGAATGTATTATTACAGTAGTAAAAAATGGGCCTCTTTCACCTTTTATTACATTAAGTTGAGACTATTAGTGTGAATTTATGTTTTATTCAAACAAGTCTTTTTTCCATTTCTTGACATTACTTACAACTTGAACTTTGCTTAGAAAATAAAACTAAGACCTTAGAATCTTATTGTGAACAAAATTTAAATTTATAACAATATATCATCAAACCTAGAATTATATTGACTGGTCATATGATTTTGCAATTATCTTATAGTCAAAATCTGCAACTCTAGTAGGAGTACAAATGCTGAATTTAACTTAAAGTCATTCATTCGTGTATTCTAAACTTCACTGTTAGATTTGATCCTCTGTAATTTTACGTTTTATTTTACACATGATTCTTTAATTAGAATTTCCTTATCTGCTCCTATATTTTTTCTTTTAAAAGATCATATATAGCTTGAAGCTTCTCCTATGATGCGTCTTTCTCATGTTTTATTGATGGAGTTCATAGTTTGACTAAGTGTTTTTTTTTTTTTTTATAAGCAATTTGACTAAGTGTTGTTCCAAGTGATTGTTTGATTTGGAGCAGTTTGTTGTTGCAGCATATTAGAGATCGGTTGGTTTTAGAAGCCGTAAATTGAACCCTTCCATTATATTGGCAACATATCAGGGTCAGGAACTATTTATTGGTGGCATTGGCATTTCTTCTCAAGATATATGTATAGTGACATGCTGCCATGCTATATGGGAGTTTTCTAACATCTATTATGTTGTATTTGGTAATCATTGGCATGTATGGCCTGATGATAATGTTATTGGTGTCTTGTTAATGAGATGCTAGGCAATGTTACACTAAAGCTCTTAATTAATTGTCATTTCAATCATTATATTTCAGATCTGTCCTGTAGAAACTAGAAAACATGTGATGTTTGAAGATTGTTTCTTTATCTGAGTTGGGAAAGTTACATCAGTTAAGTTTGGTCCATGTTAGAACTCAATGAGATTACCTTTAGTTTTAGAAATTCATCTCAAAGGACCTCCAATTTTATATGCACTACTAACCCAATGAGTTCAGAAGAATATCGACTTGTTAGGTGTCATTCCTCATTTGTGACCACTTTGATATATGCAATGTAGAGGTATTTGCCATGCACATTTGCACAAATCCACATGCATATATACTTTTATAAACATTAACCACGAAAGCATTCACCCCATTCTATAAAATTTATTGTACACATACATTGGATTTGAATACCTTCAGAAGCATATATATGATTTTTAGCAGTATAACCAATGCTTTCCCTTTAACCTACTATAGAAAGAACAAATGTGGTCTTAATTTTAATTTTTATATTTTTCTTTCAGGTTCGGCCTTTGTTTTTTATTGTTGACTTGAATGTGCTATTAGGGCTATCCACTAGTTTAGTTCAATAATGGACAATCGAGTTGCTGTCCTCATTAGTGAAATTAATAAACAATCTTCAAATTCAGCAACCCGAGATGTCTCTCTCTCTCTCTCTCTCTCTCTCTCTCTTTATATATATATATATATATATATATTTTTTTTTTTTTTCTGATTTCCTTTGTTTTTGTTATTGTTTTGGTGGATTTGTGATGGTCTCTGGTTGACCTGCTTTGGGTGGGTGCGTTTGGGTGTTTTGAACAATATTTGAATGGGCTATGGGTGAAAGAGTGATTGGGAGTTGGAACATTTACCGGCTGCCGAGATGTGACCATTGTGGGGTAGTGGTTGGTATTTCAGTTATAAGCCTCAAGTCTAAAGTTGCATCGAATTTTAATATACTTAATATACAACTAGGTAAAGCTCATAACTTTTATAATCCTTTTTTTTTAAGGTAATTTACCTAAAATTTTGTTGCAATCATAATTATTAGTTGTACATAACTAACAAATTCTAAAAAAACATAAAAGAAAAGAAGTACCACCGTCCATGATGTTTATTAATTACTATTTACAAAGAATATATATTTATTCATTACAATCCTACCCATTACCCACAATGTTTACAATGACTCAATAAATACATCAAATCTCCTCTTTTTTCATTTTTTACACAGTTACATTTGGTTATCATAAAAATGTAAGATGTATACAAATTGAAGGGATAAAACACAATTACAAAATAAAAATTGTAAAACATGAAATGAAGAATATGCCTAGCAATTGAAAATTTGAAACTTGTAGAGATTTATAAATCCCAAACACCCATTCTCATCACTGGCAAACCAAATCCTAACCAACCCACCAAAAATATATTAGTCACAAACCATCAACACTGACAATTGAATAGTTGAAGAATAACGTAAAAATGAAAGAAATAAAAGGAAAAATCGGCATCAAAGGGAAATTTCGATTATGCTGATATATTGGCGATTTTTACAAAGGAGAGAGAACAATTGGATATGCTTGGATTCCTTGCCATTGCCCTTGTCATTGCTTGTGATTAATCATGCAAAGCTAGAAATTGTATTGACAAATTAAAAATTTTAGAAAGGAAAAAAAAAACTTAAAAAGAAAAAATAAGTGATAGTAAGAGGGCATACTGTAACTGTGATTTAGTCATTTTATTTTATAATTTGAGAAGAAGACAAATATTCATTACATTAAAGAAAAGAGAGAATCACAGATGGCCTTTAGACTGATCTTCCGCAATATTAGCAATACAATCCGACACATCCTTAAACTAAATGGAAGGACTATCTAGAAACATTGCAGCCTTGTTAGCTATCCGGTGTGCAGCCTTGTTAACTTGAGCTTGACATGCTCAGACTTCCATGCTCGTAAATCTGATACAACAAGCTTTGCATCCTCTTTGAGATGGACGATCCTTTGATGTATTTTCTACTTGACTGCTGAAAGCATTTGTAACTGATAAAGAGTCACTTTGAAAATTGTGAGCATTTATAATAGTGATTTAGTCTAGGCTAGAAGTATGCTAAGATATAATTGTGTAAAGAAGAAAAGAGAAGGAAGTCGAAAGGGGCGGGCAATTAAAGGGTCTGAAATTTTGAATAACCAATTGAATTGATGGGGGAAGTGGAAGAGTTGAGAGAAAGAGAGAGAGAAGAGTAATGTTAAACGATGAGATGTAACTACAAAAAAAGAAAAAAAAGAAAAAAAAAGGATGGCTAAGTTATCAAAGAAGGGCGCCACTTCACAGAACCTCATGCTCTCTTGCATGAGGTCTCTGCTTATATATATATTTGATATGATGAAGAGTATTGGGAAATTTAGACCCCAATTTCATAGAATTAACCAGTTTTAAAGCCAAGTTGTTAATTAGATATATTACGAATAGTTCTTGGTTAAACAAACAAACATCAATATCATGTACAAAACCTAATGAAACAAACTAGTTTCACTAAAAAAAAACCTAGGGGGGCCTTCCAAAAAAATCAATGCACTATAATAAAGAGAAGTTTAATATCTAGTATAAAACCTTTATCCCTAGACTCTATAATTTCAGTAGATGAACTTACAGTAATAACCTTCTACTGCATTAGAACCTCTGAACTCTTCAATATATGAATGCCTTGACAGATGACGCACCTGCAATCATAACAGGAACCTCTGAATGACTCTAAGAACTTCTTAAAGTTTTTTTTACAGCAACAAGTCTGTGGTGATTGCTATGGCTTCAACTTCTTCATCAAACGAACTTCAGATTTACTTTGAAACTTTTTGGTATGATTAATTTGAGAGAACTTGGTTACAAAAACCATAGCTGCAAAAATGATGTGTTTCTCTCTCTTTAAAAATCTTTCTAATAGATGGCTTATAACATCCTTTAAATACTTATTCAAACAGATCTCACTTTGAGCTTTAAACAGACAAGTTATAGGCTCTTTTGCATTACTGATTTTTGTTGAAATGCAAAGCTCGATAGATCGATAGATATCGAGTTAGCTATAGAGGAGGCAAAAGGTAATCTCGATCGATTGAGAGGTATCAAGGAGGTATCGAGATAGCTAACGAGAGGTATTGAGCTAGCTATGAGGTACATGCTGAAAATGCACTTTTCTTGAGCAAACTTTGTTTCTTCAACCTAATCTTCAATTTCAACTTTAAAACACATCAAAACTCAATAAAAGAACATAATTTGTCATGGTTTGAAAATACCAAAACACATAAACCTAACAATTTCCCCCTTTATCAATCCATGACAAAATCTCAAATACAAAAGTAAGCTCAATACAATAATAAACAAATAACAAAGAATGAACCCATATTCAAATAAACTAGCCTAATCTAAAAAAACCAATCCCAAGAAATCATAGCATAAACTAGAATTGACTATCTTGATTGGCTCCATACTTGTCTTCCTGAAAGCATTTAACAAACATGTTATGTGCACTATGTGGAAAACAATTACAAATAATAAATAAGTAAAACTCAAGATTACGTATACAATATACCAATAAAAAATGGGCACATAACCCCAAAGTACATATTGCTCTCCTCCTAAGCAAATAAAACACATTTCCTCCTTACACAAACATGTATTACTCCCCCTAACATCTAAAAACTACACTTTCTCCCACTTTTTGTCATGATTGACATGGGGCACAAAAAGTTATAAAGTTTCACAAGGGAAACATAAAGATGATCAAAGGGGCATATAGAATCCATAAACAAACATGAATAGAATGACAACAAGATACTATGGAAACTAAGGGGAAAACGCATACATGAAATGCAAATAAATAACCCCCCCCCCCCACATAAAGAGCAATGGTTGTAAAAACAACTTTTCCCCATTTAAAAATGATAAAACAACTGTTGGAGAAAAACATTTTGAGGAGATACATAAAAATAAAAAATAAAAAATAAAACACACACACACACACACACACAAAAGAAAAAAAAATGACTCAGGAAAACTAATGAATCAAACTAGTTTCACAGTAAAAAAACTTAGGGGGAAATCTTCCCAAAAGACAATCCACTATAGTAAAGAGAAGTTTAAGATTTGGTAAAAAACATTTGTCCCTAGACTCTACAAATCCCAATAGATGAACTTACAATAGAAACCTTCTATCGCATTAGAATCTCTAAACTCTTCAATATATGAACGTCTTGATAGATGACGCACTTGCAATCACAACAGGAACCTTCAAATGGCTCCAAGAACTTCTTGAAGGTTTTCTTCATAGCAACAAGTCTGTAGGCTTCAGCTTCTTCATCAAACAAACTTCAGATTTACTTTGAAACTCTTTGGTATGTTCAATTTGAGAAAACTTGGTTACAAAAACTCTAGCCGCACAAACAGAGTGTTTCTCTCTCTCTCTAAAAAAGCCTTCTAATAGAAGGCTAATTCTTTGACAAAACGCACTTTACTTGTAATTGGGTAGATCTAGAATGTGTTTAATACTTTAAGTAACAAGAGTTCAAGTTTGTTAAGGACATATTTAATGTAATTGGCTAATCCTTTGACAAAACGCACTTTACTTGTAATTTGGTAGATCTAGGATGTGTTTAATACTTCAAGAAACATGTTGTTCAAGTCTAGTATTAAAGCCATGAAGATTGGACCAAGAAACAAGTGAAGAAAAACTGTTCACTAAAGCTAGACAGATTGCTCGACACCTGCGAACAGATAGCTCGACAGCTTTTCGACAGATAGCTATCTATCGAGGTTTAATGAAGCTCGACAGATACTATCTATTGAGGTTACGGGATTTCAAATTTTCAGATCTAATTTTCGGCCCATGCTTATGTATTTGTGTAGGGTTTCTTTCCTCACAACCCTAGAGATATATAAGACTTATTTTAGAGGTCGTCACATAAGAGAATACAAGGAGAACATATGCAAAAAGTGACCGATGCCTTATTCTCTCTGAAAGAAGCTACTACGTCTTTGCGTCTTAGGGTTTTGTAACTAAGTGCTTCTTGATCTTCATTGTTGATGAAATGAAGAACTTTGCAGCCAACGTTCTTCTTCCTCAAGTTGGTGAGTGAGTCACGTACGGGGATTCGTGCAAAGGAGTTAGTCACGTACTGAGATTCGTTCATCAAAAGGGTGGCGCTCATATATTGAAGAGTTCAAAGGTTCTAAAGCGGTAGAAAGTTTCTGCTGTGAGTTCATCTACGGGGATTGTAGAGTCTAGGGACAAAGGTTTTGTACTAGATCTAAAATTTCTCTTTATTATAGTGGATTTCTTTTCAGGAAGGTTTCCTCCCAGGTTTTTTTACTATGAAACTAGTTTGTTTCATTGGTTTTCCTAGGTCATCATATCTTGTCTTATTTAATTTTTCGTTGTGCATGATATTGATGTTTGTTTATTTTAACAAGGTTTATTCATAATAAATCTAATTAACAACTTAGGTTTAAAACTTGTTAATTCTATCAACCGGGGTCTAAATTTCCCAACAAGTGGTATCATAGTGGGTACACTCCGATTGGATTAATTTCCTGAGTGTGATCCTTGACCCCCGTTGTCATGGAAACTCTTGATTGTTTTGATTTGCATGACCTTGTGTTGAATGATGATGATGATATTCAAGATGCCTATTGCAAGCTTTATAATTTTTGTATAAAATTTCTTGAATGTTCTACAAAATTAAAAGCTAAATTAAAAAAGGTAAAACTTGAAAAAGATGATTTGATTGCAAAATTGGATGTAGCCAATAATTTGAATGAGAATTTTAAAAATCAAATGTCATCTCAGGTTGATAAAATTAAGAGTTTGAAAGAGCAACTAGTTGAATTTAAAACTGAAGTTGAAAAATTAACTAGTGCCAAACTTGTTGTTGAGTCTAACTCAAAAGAAAAGGATTTTTAAATTCCTCCATTTAAAATGAATAATCAAGAATTGAAGGCTAATATTGTTAGGATAGATAAATGTAAACAATCTGATGTTAATGCTAAAGTTTCTAAACCTATGTCTAAAACTCATCATAAGTTGATTGAAAAATCTGAATTTATCCCCATTTGTCATCATTGTCATATTGTTGGTCATATTAGGCCAAATTGTCCTAAGTTGAGGTCTCTGTCTACCTCTAAGGTTAGACATCCTTTAAGGAAGCCGAATAGTCCTAAAACTGCTCATGTTTGTCACCATTGTGGTGTTTCTGGACACACTCGCCCTAATTGCTTTAAGTTATATCCTCAAAAGCAAGTGTCCAAACGGTCACAGGTTTTCTCTCAAGGACCTACACCTTTTTTTGGAGAATTATTAAAAGCCTTGAGTTTTTTAACTCAATTTCAGGAGAATTTTAATTCTTCCATGTCCTTTAGTAGACATACTAGGACACGTGCCTTTTCATCTTCACGGCCAAAGACTCGTGCTGTGTGGGTGAGAAAGGAGCCTAAGACTTAATTTTCTTTTCTATTTGTCCTCTACTTTAATTCTTTCTATCTAAAGTAGGACTCTCTTTGCTTGATTTCTTATCTGCTTTTAAAATCATGCTTTCATGCATCTGCATCTTTCTATCATACCTTCATGCATATGCATCTTTCTTTCATGTTCTCATGTTGTTTGTCTGTTTTTGTTTGGTTGTTTAGCTTTTATTTTGTTTTGTTTTCAAAATAAAAATAAAAAGGAAATAAAAAAATACAAAAACAGTGTGTGTTTGTGTACATTAGTACTTGTGTACCTTGGATGGCCATTGAAACAAAGTTTTCTAAACTTTGTATCTTTTGTAGCTTAGATGAGCATCTTTATGTACAACTAAACAAGTGAGTTTTGTGACTCGTGTTTGTGATGAGTAAGATTAAGTTATCTCTTGTATTTAACACTCATATCATTCTTTTTAACGAGAAGGATTAGAAAATCTTAAGAGAAATGCATAAATAACCATCTCACCACTGTTGCCCCCCAATCATTAAATGAAATCTGTATGCTTCGGCATAGCAAAAGTGCAATGTCAATGACATTTGTGTGCTTCGGCATGGCAAAATTGGAATGTCACATGCTTAACATCATTGGGTATTTCTTTTCTCTCTCTTATATGCCTATGCATGATTTGATCAAAAAAATATATATGTAAAGAAAAATCAAAAGCAAAAAGATCAAAATGCTTTTAAATATGATTGCAAGCGTGTTTACTAGGAGATGTGGGAGTTATAAGATGTACCTCGAAGGTGATATTCCCCATCAAATAGTTATGATTGTGTGTGAATTAAAGTGATTTTCTCATATCTCAAATCATCATAACATGTAGACACTTATGCAATATTGCGATGTTTTTCACACACAACACGCAATATTCCTTGCTACTCTTGATACATGTGCAAGTACAATGTGATTTGCCATCACAAGGTTTACATGTGTTAATGTATGCTCACTAAACTATTTTGACTTGTTTTTGAAATATAAAATTGGTTAAACTTGTTTAGTGTGTGTGTGTGTGTTTTTGGGATCCTTGTGCTTAAAATTGTTGTTGAGAGATGATTTTAAGAGTTTAAAATGTTGATTGAATCGTTGGTTGAGTTGCATATTTGATTGCATTCACGTCTATGTTTTTCCCTTCTTGAAAAACTGTTTTTAAGCAATCTCAACAGCTTCTCGACACCTAGCTATCTATCAAGCTTTTCAACTTCTTTTTATCACAATCTCGATAGCTAGGTGGATCGATCGAGATTTCTTCTGGATCCTCGATAGCTTCTCGATAACTATTTGATCCATCGAGGTTTGCTCAATAGCTTCTCGACACCTCCTCGATCGATCAAGATCCTCTTGCATGCATTATTTTTCACATGTTTTGCATCTTTCTGTTATCTTTTCACCCATAGCATCTTGTTTCATTACATTCATGCATTTATATGGATTCTTTGTGCCCCCTTGATTATCCTTGATCATCTTTATGTTTCTCGAGTGAAGCTTTCTAACTTCTTGTACCCTTTGTCAATCATGACAAAAAGGGGGAGAATTTGTGGTTTCTTTTTTTAAGATTCTACATGTTAAAGGGAGAAATGCATGCCCTTGTAAGGGGGAGATGTGTTTCATCTTGTTAGGGAGAGTGCTTACTTCCTTCTTCTTGTACACCGGTCTTGTGACCATTTTGACATACATTGTACTTATATTCTTTACATATTGATGTATGTCTTCTTCACCTACCTCTACATGTGTTGTTTCTTTTTTATCTTTATACACATGTTACTTATTATGTATGCAATCTATTATTTCTGTTTCACACTAAGATGCCGTGATAAGTTTTGTTTAAAGTGTTTCAGAAATACAGGTTGTCAAAGTCTACTTGCCATAAACTCTCTTTTTGCAAAGTTTTTTAAGAGTTTGTGTTAGGATAGATTTTATTGTATTCAACAATTGATTATGAGTTGCGTGATTTATGGCTTCTCTCATATGTTCATTTGTTTGTTGTGGTTTTTTCACAGATTGTCAAAGGGGGAGATTGTTAAGGACATATTTAATGTAATTGGCTAATCCTTTGACAAAAAGCACTTTACTTGTAATTGGGTAGATCTAGGATGTGTTTAATACTTCAAGAAACATGTTGTTCCAGTCTAGTATTAAATCCATGAAGATTGGACCAAGAAACAAGTGAAGAAAAGATGTTCACTAAAGCTAGACAGATAGCTCGACAGCTTCTCGACAGATAGCTCGACAGCTTCTCGACAGATAGCTATCTATCGAGATTTAATGAGGCTCGACAGATACTATCTATCGAGGTATCTATCGAGGTTATGAGAATTCATATTTTCAGATCTGATTTTCGGTCCATGCTTATGTATTTGTGTAGGGTTTCTTTCCTCACAACCCTAGACATATATAATACTTATTTTAAAAGCTGTCACATAAGAGAATACAAGGAGAACATATGCAAAAAGTGACCGATGCCTTATTCTCTCTGAAAGAAGCTATTGCATCTTTGTGTCTTAGGATTTTGTAACCAAGTGCTTCTTGATCTTCATTGTTGATGAAGTGAAGAACTTTGCAGCCAACATTCTTCTTCCTCAAGTTGATGAGTGAGTCACATACTGAGATTCGTGCAAAAGAGTTAGTCACATACTAGGATCCGTGCATCAAAAGGGTAGCGTTCATATATTAAAGAGTTTAGAGATTCTGAAGCGGTAGAAGGTTTCTACTGTGAGTTCATTTACGGGGATTGTAGAGTCTAGGGACAAAGGTTTTGTACTAGATTTGAAACTTCTCTTTATTATAATGGATTACTTTTCGGGAAGGTTTCCCCCCAGGTTTTTTTTACTGTGAAACTAGTTTGTTTCATTAGTTTTCCAAGGTTATCATATCTTATCTTATTTAATTTTCCGCTATGCATGATATTGATGTTTGTTTATTTTAACAAGGTTTATTCATAATAAATCTAATTAACAACTTGAGTTTAAAACTTGTTAATTCTATCAACCGGGGTCTAAATTTCCCAACAAAGTCCAAGTGTTAAAGTCATGCAAATCTGTCCAAGAATCAAGTGAAAAAGTGCTGTATTTTAAAGTTCGACAGCTAGCTCGACAGATAGCATCTATCGAGGTTTAAAAGAAAGTTTAGCCTGATGCTTGACTGTTGCTTGATAGATAACCTATCTATCAAGATTTATGAAAATTAGTTTTTCAAATCTGATTTCACACGTATCTGTGTATACTTGTTTAGGCTTTCTTTTCTCACAACCCTTAACATATATAAGGATTATTTTAAGGGCCGTCACAGCTGATGAAACTTGATGAAAAGGTTTTGTTCAAGCATATTGTGACCGGAGACAATTTGCCCTAGTTCATCTTTCTCTTGAAGAAGTTGCTGCATTTGTACGCCGTAGGGTTTTGTAACCAAAGAGCTTCGTGATCTTCATCGTGTTGATGAACTGAAGAACTTTGCAGCCAACATCCTTCTCAAGTTAGTGGTTAGTCACGTACTTGGATTCGTGCATCGATTTGTTGGTCACGTACTGGGAGCCGTGCATTGAAAAGAAGAGATTGTCACTACAGAACAAATCCAATTATGTATTGGGGTAAAGGTTCAACTATAGGTTGGTATAAGGTACTTAGATTCCTTTACTTGTAACCGTTTGTTGTGATAATAATGGATTCTCGGGAATGGTGACCTTAAAATCACCCGATGGGGTTTTTACCTTGGAGGTTTTCCCAATTCGTAAACAAATCACCTTGTTAACTTTATTTTCCATAGCCTATTAACTTAGTTGGTGATTTGTTTGTGCTACCACGTGTATTGCATGATAATTGAATTAAATAATTAACTTAGCTAATTAATTGGTTAATTCATCACAATGGGTCAATACATTCTTGGCCTATCAAGTGGTATCAAAGCAGGCACACTCTGATTAGGGTTTAATCTTTGTTGTGTGATCCATTGACCCCTATTTGTCATGGATAGAGGACAATCTCTTATTATACCTCCTTTATTTGATGGCACTAACTATGCATACTGGAAAGTACACATGAGAGCTTTCTTGCAATCATTAGATGAAAAAGTGTGGCAAGCTGTAGAGGTAGGCTGGACCAAGCCAAAGGAAGTGTCGGCTGATTGGGATGATGCTAAGATCAAAGCGGCTAACTTCAACAACAGGGCATTGAATGTTTTATTCAGTGCGGTCACAAATGAGGAGTCTAAGAAGATATCCTCTATTGAAACTACAAAGGAAGTATGGACCATCATCCAGACAACCTATGAAGGAACTAAGGCTGTTAAGGATTTGAAGTTTCAAAGGCTTACTACAAGCTTTAAAGAGATCAAGATGGAGGAGGATGAGTCATTCGATAAGTTCTATGCCAAACTCAAGGACATAGTGAACTTAGCTTTTAATCTTGGGAAAACCATTCCCGAACCCAAGATTGTTAGAAAGGTGCTAAGATCTCTACCTGAGAGATTTCATGCCAAGATCACTGCTATTAAGGAATCAAAGGACATTGATCAAATTCCTTTGACAGAGTTGGTTGGCAACTTGCAGACCTATGAATTGGGTTTGTCTAGGATCGAGAAATCGAGCAAAAGCAAGAGCATGGCACTGAAGGCCAAAAGCAGTGATACTGATGAGTCTTCTGATGATGAAGATTCTAAGATGAAATCCTATATCACAAGGCAGTTCAAAAAGTTCATGAAGAATGCCAATATAAGAAGATTTGATAAAGATCGTAAGCAGTCCAGTTCATCTCAGTTCAAGAACCAAAACAGAGGAAAGAAAGATGCTAAGGATGGTGGTCAGTACACTGTTCCCTCTGGACCTAAGTGTTTTGGATGTTAAGGCTTTGGACACATGAAACAAGAGTGCCCAACGTATCTCAAGACCATTGGGAAAAGCAAGGCCCTTGCTGCTACCTTGAGTGACACTAAACCTGAGGATGATTCAGATGATAATGAAGACAAGAGAATCTTGAATGCCTTCACTGCTACAGTTAATCCTATTGATGAGGGCTCATAAACCGTAGATGATGAATTCGAGAAAATGGACGATCAAGATGATATCCATATAGCCTATGAAAAATTGTACAAGGTTTCTGAGAAGCATGAGAAACTATATAGGCTGGCCATCAAGAAACTGAGTGATGTGGAACTTGATCGAGAAGAACTTTTCACAAAGTTTGATGAAGCTAATCAGACTATTGGAGCACTGCGATTTGAGAACAATTTCTTAGCTAAGAAGACCAAGAAGTTTGAGGTAGAGCTGTTCCAAGTCAAAGCTCAGTTGGAGAGGACTTCAAGTGCAAAGCTTGACGAGATGCTTAGCTTCCAGAAATCTGCTTCTAATCGAACCGGTTTAGGGTATAATTTCTCTTCTCCCAATATTGCTTCTTCTAGTACTACTGTTTTTGTATCACCTGCTAATAATGTTGAATCTGAGAACAATAATATGAAAACTATTTTAGCTAGTGAGGACATAAACAAAGGTAAATCTATCTTAAGAGCACCTTTTAAGCTTAATAAGAAATAGATTAAAAACCCTAGAGCTAAGAAGGGCAATACTCAAAAATCTAAACAAAAGAAGCAACATCTCTGTCATCATTGTGGAGTAACTAGACATACTCAACCTAATTGCTATAAGTGGTTAGCTACTCAACAGAGCAACAGTATAATCTCATCGGGAAACCAGAATCAGTTTCCATCCTCTCTTGCTCCTCTTGGAGATCTACTTAAAGCCCTCATGTTCCTTTCGAACTTGAATGATTTCAATTCTTCCCCCTCACCGCCGGATTAAGGGTTCGCTAAACGGAAAAGTTCTTCCAAGATGTGGAAGGAAAAATGATAGAAGTGATTTAGTCACTTTTCTCTCTCTCCCTCATATTTTTACTACATTACTTGTGTGTTTTGCTTTCTAGTTTTGAGTCAACCTAGTTTTATGATTTACTTTGTTTAACATGTTTTTGTTTGTTTGTTTTCAGTTTTGATTTATTTTGTTTTTCATAAGAATAAAAAAAATATATTAAAAAATCAAAAAAATACAAAAACAGTGTGTGTTTGTGTACATTGGTACTTGTGTACCTTGGATGGCCATTGAAACAAAGTTCTCTAAACTTTGTATCTTTTGTAGCTTAGATGAACATCTCTATGCACAATTAAGCAAGTGAGCTTTGTGGCTCGTGTTTGTGATGAGTAAGATTAAGTAATCTCTTGTACTTAACACTCGTATTACTCTTTTTGACGGGAATGACTAGAAAATCCTAAGAGAAAGACATAAATAACCATCTCACCACTGTTGCCCGCCAATCATGAAATGACATCTATATGCTTCAGCATAGCAAAGCATAGCAAAAGTGCAATGTCAAATGCTTAACATCATTGAGTATTTCTTTTCTCTCTCTTATATGCTATGCATGATATGCTTAAAAGAAAAGAATATGCAAAGAAAAAAAAAAGCAAAAGGAATCAAAATGTTTTATATATGATTACAAGCGTGTCTTCTAGGAGATGTGGGAGTTATAGGATGTACCTCGAAGGTGATAGTCCCCATCAAGCAGTTATGATTATGTGTGAGTTAAAGTGATTTTTTCATATCTCAAATCGTCATAACATGTAAACATTTATGCAATCTTGCGATATTTTTCACACACAACACGCAATATTCTTTACTACTCTTGATACATGTGCGGGTACAATGTGATTTGGCCATCACAAGGAATACATGTGTTAATGCATGCTCACTAAACTGTCTTGACTTGTTTTTGAAATATAAAATTAGTTAGACGTGTTTAGTGTGTGTGTGTGTGTGTGTGTGTGTGTGTGTGTGTGTGTGTGTGTGTGTGTGTATGTGTGTGTGTGTTTTGGATGTAAATGCTTGACATTTTTTTGTTGAGAGATGTTTTTGAGAGTTTAAAATGTTGATTGGATCTTTGGTTAAGTAGCATGCTTGATTGCATTCATCTCTGTGTTTTTCTCTTCTTTGAAAAACTATTCATCTCTGTATCAACAGCTTCTCGATACCTCTCGACAGCTAGGCTATCTATCGAGCCTTTTGATCTTCCTTTCTTGACAGCTGTTATCGCAATTTTGATCCATCGAAGTTTTTGAGAATTTGTCTCGATAGCCTCTCGATCCATTGAGAAAGTTTCTGTTTGCTCGATAGATGCTTGATAATTTCTCGATCCATTGAGGTCACTTTGTTGTGGACACCTCTCGATAGCAACTCGAAAACTCCTCGATAGCTCCATCTGTCGAGAATTAGTGCTCGACACCTTTTGACACCTTTCAATCCATCGAGAATCATAATTTCTATATAAAGCCTCAGCGCAATTTTTTTCTCACTTTCTCTGATCTCTCTCGATAGTTTCTAACCCTTCACCTCCCCAAACACTTTTCTCTCTCTCTAAACCTCTTCCCCACTCAATCTTCGGCCTCAAAAGTGTTTTCTTCCTCTGGTATGATCCTCATTCTCACATTAATCATGCATTTCATTCATTTTTAACCTAACTTTTGGGATTTTTGAAAATTTTAGGGCTTTTCAAAATTGATGAGGTTTTTGCAAAATTTTTGGGTTGGGTTTTGCTTAAATGATCATGTCTACTCATGCATTGCATCACATTTGCATTTTAACAATGTTTCATGCATTTTAGATGTGTGTTTTCTCTGTTGAAATCATGTGTGCTAGTAGGTTTGAATTAGGTTGAGCCCATGATGTATTTATTATTGCATGTCACATGTTCATGCATTTTTCATGCATACGTACCATTCTTTTCTTCCTTATTGTTTTTAACTGTGCTTGGTACTTTTCTGCATGTCTTTTTTTTTTTTTCTCTCTCTCTCTCTCTCTTTCTATTCGATTAGTCTGCTCATGGCACCAAAGAAGAGCAAGTCTACTCCGTCCCGGAACCCTCTTCATTCCGGGGCATCTTCCTCTATTGATCCTACCCCCTCTCATGTCAGGTTCCGTGATGATAAAGCACATAAGGACTTTTCAGAGAACTTTTCTCGATGCGGCATTCATTCGGAACGCCAAGTCGTCCTTTCAGATTTTTCCAATACTGACCTTCCCACTGTCATCTACAATAGGGGTTAGGAGTCCCTTTATGACATCTCAGTCACTTGTCCCTTCGTGATCATACAGGAGTTTTACTCCAATATGCACGGATTCGATTACTCTGTACCTCATTTTATCACTCACGTTCGAGGTATGCGCATTGTAGTCACTCCGGATCTTATATCCGAGGTGCTACACGTTCCGAGGGTAGAGTTCGCTGACTATCCCCGGCTGTGATCGTATTAGGACTGTGTCCAAAGATGAACTCATGTCTCTTTTCTGTGAGACACCCTCATTTTGGGGTGAACGTCAAAACACCCCTTGCTCGGGCTTTGCAAAAGGTCCGAGGTTCCTGAATATAGTGGTGACATTTGTTTTACATCCCTTGTCTCACTATAATTGGATTACTGAGCCTCGTACTCAATTTTTGCTATCCCTCCTTGAGAGGCTTACCATAGACTTTCCCTCTCACTTCATACTCTCCCTTATAGATATCTATAAGGATAAGACGACCCATGATAAGCTCATTTTCCCTTCTGCTATCATGAGGATTCTTTGCCATGCGTCTGTCTCCTATCCTGAGTCTCCACACTTCTCTATCATGTGTGCCATAGACGCAGCGACCGTTAGACAGAGCGAGGCCTAGCTTTAACCGAAGCGGCCACGGACCGAGATGGCGACTCATCCAGCTTCTTCCGCTCCATCCACCTCCGCTCCTTCTTCTTCCGCAGGTGGAGTGACTCTCGAGGCCATCATGGCATAACTTGTGCGCATGGATGCTCGCCTTGACACTCTTAGTGATGAGTTGTGTCAGGTGAACACCCGTGTTAGTCGTATCACTCGATGACAGGCTATCATGGGTGGTTTCGCAGCGTCTCTATCTCCATCTCCATCTCCACAGGCTTCAGAGGATGAGAGTGATGATGATGGCTCCAGTGGTAATGATGCTGATGAGGATGATGGTGCTAGCTCTTCCGGTAACAAAGAGATGACTGCTTCTCAATAACTTACCATTTGTCATTCGTGACAAAAAGAGGGAGTAGTTTTGGGTATGAAAGTAGTCATGTACTTAGGGGGAGAGTTAGTATAGGAGATTGTTTTTGTTAGGGGGAGTGTTTTTGTTTATGAGGGATGTAGTGAAGATATCTTTTCTTTTCTTTACTTTTTAGATACATTGTTCTTACTTTGTGATAGCAAACCTTGTACTCTTATTGATATAAATATATATATATATATATATATATATATTGAGGTTGTTATTACATTCTTTCACCTATTTCTTCATGTGTTATTTCTTTTCTCTCTTTATGCACATGCTTCTTATTTATTGTATGCAATCTTTTCTATTTCTGTTTCACACTAAGATGCCGTGATGAGTTTTGTTTAAAGTGTTTCAAAAATAAAGGTTGTCAAAGTCTTTCTTGCCATGAACTCTCTTCTTGCAAAGTTTTCATCTTAACAAGCAAGAAAAATAAAATTTAAATAAAAATATTTTATATAAAAATAATAATATAAAGTAGATATTTAAACAATAAAAAATGCCCCATTTAAAAGTTTCGCTTAAGGCCTCAAAATACCTTAGGCCGGCCCTATATTCAATTAAGAATATACAAATACAATTATTACTAAATTTACTTGAAATAATAAAATTGAAAGCAAAAGGCTTTGCTCTTTCATTTTTGTATCCTCAAACTATAGTCACTACTAAATTTATTGTTGGAAGTTCACTACTAAATTTATTGTTGGAAGTTTTGTTGGATTGGCTTTGTTTTGAGTTGTAGTAATTGACCTAACTTAAGTAAAAAGTTGCATAATAAAGAACTAACCATATCAAATATGAAAGCAAATTTAGATGCACTCCCTTCTTGATATATAGAATAAAGGAAAACTTAGACTTGGGTTAGATACTTTTTAATAAATGGTAAGAATTGACATAAGCGAAACAAAGTAAAACAAAAACAAAAAAACAAAACAAAACAAAATTAGTCTCAAGAATTGGGGGAAGAAATTTTTTTTTTTTTTTTTTTTGGTAACAATGAAAAATTAGTGCAAAAGAGTGTGCACAAGGGACTAGGTTGCCATCTTTGCCAATTGATGGACTTCTTGGAATATAGGTTCTGGAGCAACTTTGATTTGTAAACTTTGAAACATTCTCTTTTGGATTTGGAGGTCTTTTGGGAAAATCTCTGCTTCCTTGTTGTTTGTATCATGGTTTTAAAAACCGAACTGGACATCAAACTGTTTTTTTTTTTAATTTTCGGTTCAACCTCTGTTTTTGCCTGGTTTTTGACCGATTGTTGACCGGTTTTTGGGGTTTTAACCGGATCGGACTAGCTCTCGGTTCTTGGTTGAACCAGTCGGACCAGCCAATTCGGTCCGGTTTTTAAAACTATGGTTTGTATTTATAGTTTCCAGCTCTTCCGCTAAGTTTTCCAAACCCGGACCGTTCATCGAACCGTTAAAGAAAGAGGTTCAAGATTTTTGAGATCGGACCGAGGTTCAACCGTAATGATGTCATAATTAATTAAAATATAAATAAATATATTGATTTAGTATAAGTGAAAATTTGACTAAAACAAACCAAATAAATATAAAGACCATCTTTCAAATGTATTTTTCATGTCACAACTTTCATTATAGTGTTTCAAAAATTAAAGCAATATTATCAATTGTTAAATAATAATAATAATAATAATAAATAAAATTATTTATTTATAATATACTATCAAAGCAAGATTTACATTATAAATTAAATAAATACTTACAACATTGTACACTTTCGTGCAAATATGTATAATATTGTACACTTTTTATAAATATATACAATGTTTTGTGCATTTTTTAATCTACAATTACATTTACATTGACAGTACAGAGGCAGTAAATAAATTTGTGGGAATTGGTGGGATTTTACCGTATATATGCTGTATAAGAAATGACTGAATCACCTGTAAAAAAATGAAGCAATCAAATCAAATAAGTTTAAAAAAAAAATTACAAACCAAAAGAAAGGTGGAGAGGTAGCCACATGTCCAACTCTTCAAATGGGGAAAGGGTAGTGCCTGCCAGCCAATGCCATAGTGATAGACAACTCATTCAAAAAAAAAAAAAAAACTTGGCTTTTGGTTTTGGGTACTAGTGACTGGTGATAGAAGAAGAAAGAAGGAGCAAAACGGAAAAGAGGAAGACGAAGGAAAACGCAGATGAGGAAAAAGAAGAAAAGGTTTGTGCTTTTCATTTCATGCCATGAAATACATCCTTTCTTGAGGGAAGAATTAAAAACATGGTTGGAACTTTTGTTGTTAAAGTATTCTTATTATTTATTCTTAACTTTTTAGGTGCATTTAAAAAAAAATCATATTAAAAAAAAAATTAAAAAATTAGTTTACAGTATTATTTATACAACAATGAAAATTATAAATTATTTTACTATTTAGTTTATTTTTCTATTATTTATGGGTTCTATTATACTTTTTGGTACTATTTATGCGCTCTACTGTATTAGTTTAAATTTTTTAACTAACTTTTATTTTTATCTATAGTACTTTCAACAATAAATTTTTATTTTTAATAAATAAGCCTATCCAAACAGAGCTTATATTTTTATAATTTTAAGTTTAACACTGCCAGCCACTTTGGGATTGCAATTTTTTTTTTTAATAATAATAATAATAATATCTTTAACCAGAGTAAGTTACAGACTGTATTGCCTGTATCTTTACAAGAGATGATTTCAACATCTTTCATAACAGCATTTCAAAAAAAAAAACATCTTTCATAACAGTTGTTTTTTGACACAACCATAAAATTACTCATCTCCACCTGGGCCAAGCTCATGCCTCTTAAACAATTAGGCCCAAATCCAATTTTCATTTAAAATCCAAACAGCTTTCCTTGCTACTTGGACACAAAATTAAACATATTACGCCCAAAGTCTGTACGCACCCCTTCGTAGCTTGTTGACATCCAATGTGTGTGTCCCGTGCGGTGCGGTAGGGACACACACATTGACTCACGTTTCCAAGTTTGCCTAATAGCTTGGGCCTATTTTTGAGCCCATGAAAGAAAATGAGTCCATATTCCATTATATAAGCAGCATTTTAGGTTAAAGTGTTATATAATTTTTGTTGAGAGAAAGGAAGCGGCGGCAGCCTATGATGTGGAGAAATGCGTGTGCATCTTTACCCACCAGATCTGTGTATGTTCCAACCTGTTCTCTCCCCTTTTGTGTAAGGGTTTTATTTCATGTTCCTACTTGTTCTGTTAGTACTACTTGTGCAACTTTTGCTATTGCTGGTAGTTATAATGTCGAAAACCCAGATCAGTTCATGAATTATGTGAGAATTCGATACAGAGACTTTGATCATGGTTTGGATCCGTTTGATAAACTGCTTCATCTGAACCTTTTGCCTGCAATTATAGATTTCATTAGTTTATACTTTGCAATTGCAGCAATAAATTATTCGACCGTGATTACTTTGTATAAGGATTTGAATCTTAAATGTTGTCTTCAACTTGTCTCTTTCAAATGCGTTGATTAATTGCTTCTGCCATTTGAAATTGATTAGTTGTCGCTTTTTCTGTTAGTAAAAATCATGTCCGCCTATTATCCTAAGTTTTGGTTGCTTAGGAAGGTGGAAGATGATAAACTGTTGATGTTATGCTTTGGTTTGCAATATTATCATTGACAGTTTATGTAAGGACAGATTCAAAAAGTTAAAAAAACTTGGATTTGGAATCCAAGAAAAGGATTTGGAAGCCAAGAAAAACAACTATTGAATTATGTCTTTCCTTGAAAAGGATTTGGAAGCCAAGAAAAAAAGAGAGATTTGGAAGCAAGCTGACAAAAAGAAGAATGAGAATGGATGGATCTACATAGAAGAAATTATGATGCTAGTTGATGATAATTGTTTGTAAAATTGTAATAAAAACATTTTGTTTGATCTATAAAAGTGTTCATCCCTTATTTTTCAAGTTTCATGATGTGTTCATCAATGGATATTGTAAGACAAAGAATTAATGAGAAAATTAGTCTCTTTCACTTGTGTGGTATATTTATTCCAAATATTGCAGGCTTGTGTTCCAATGTACATGGTGAGGTTACTCATATCAAAAATTGGAAAATATTAAGTTGGATCTCAATATTTTAATCTATAATATCCTTGTAGATGGAATGTCCAAAGAGCTAGGAAACTTGAAACTGCAGGTAACTATTCTCTACCTTATGAAGTGGAGTAGGACTAGCTGACTAGTAAATGAAGTAGTAGAAAATGGATGACAATGGTTGCTTAGTTGATTGCTTGATAGGTAACATGATAATCTAAAAGACATATTAGAACAACAAGACAACATGGACTATGAAACTTTAGCGGAAAACTTGTTTGATGATTGCGGAAATAAAAAATTTGAGGAATCTCCTCAAAAGCTTTTGTGTAAGCTATCTTAATATAAATAATTGTTATCTTCATTACTAATTGCTCTCTCTTTCCATTTCGTTGGACAAGGTTACAATTTTCATCTTTGTACCTTATTATTTTACTTGTGTTGGTAAATGTTGCTTGCAACTTTGGGATATGACAACTTGTGCGAAATTGTTTGGCGAAAACACAATTTTGGTCCCTACGTTTTAAGGTTATAGTTAATTTGGTTTCTATATTTTGATAGCAGTCAATTCGGTTCCTATTATTTTTAATGTTTAGTCAAATTGGTTCCTACCATTAAATTACTAATGGAAAATGCCTACTTGGCAAACGGTGTGCTAGTTGGCACAATTAAAGCTTATGACTTATAAAATTGTACATCACAAGCATCTCCTCCACATCACTCATTCTTCTTAACTCAACTTTGTAAATACTAACAGCGAAGGCCAGAGAATGAAGAATCATTTTGAAGATGATGGAGGTGAACTTGATTAGAGGTATGTACCTATTCTGCTTAGGTGGTTTGTGGGGCATCCAAAATGAAGTTAATGAGTTTACTAGTATTGATTGGTTTGGTATTTAGTACAACTGTCAAATTGAATGAAGTGCGTATATATTTACATTGTTAGTAAGAACTTTTAAAAGTGATACTGGTTCTTTGACACATATGATATTTGAAATTTTATGCTATTCACTAATGTTAGGAAAAGAATGTTATTTGCACACTTTGCTATACACTTTTTTTTCACTCCCAACCTTTAGACCTTCTTTTAAAATTAAAATAGTGATCACATTTCCTTAAATTTCTAAACTACAATATTTTTTTCTTGTGTTACTCAAAGTTTGTAATTGAGGTGAGTTGAAGAGCTTCTCATTTTAGTGCATTCTTTAATGACTTGGTATTTAGATCATGTCATAATCACATAGACATGTTATAAGATGCGATACTTATTTATATTGGAACCCTTTTTCCTCCCTTCGTGAAATAGTTTGCAGACTATTATGATGTGGGCCATTCAATTTGCAAGGAGTGGTATCAAATTTGGTCTTGCGTTTTAATTTTACACCAGGTGTTTGAGGAAATGTCCTCCTTTGGACTCTTTGGTGGTGGATAGTAGCTTTTTTCCATAGGATGTCAAAGTAAAATAAAAGACGGTTTGATGGAAGTGTCTTGTTGGTAACCATTTTCTACATTAATACCTTAATTAGGTTGAGATCATATGGATGTTGCCTTTTCTACTTAATATCACATTAGAAGATGGTGCATGCTAATTTGTGTTGAGATTAACACGCTGAAATGTTTATATATCATTGGCTATGGAAATTGAGATATGACATTTGAGCATGAGAGAGATGATCCTTGGGTTCTCTAAGGGGGTCTCACAAAGTTAGTGAGCAATTTCATGGAGAATTGAAATATTCTGTTTATATAAGGTGGTGGTTGTTTGAGAGCTAGAATTTAGACGGCCTTTGGCTTAATGAAGTTCATGTTTGCTAATGATAACTACAGAGTCGCATCTTGCTATACCGGTTAGAACTACTCTTTTGAAGGTTGCAATGGGGGATTTTTTTGGGACTATTCTAAATATGTTTGCAATGTAACACTTTTCACCTATATTTTAAATTCAAGGAGATGGAAAAAGGAAGCAAACCTTCTTAATTACATAACCACTTCAATCCAATTATTACACAATACATAATCTGAGTGAGGAGGCCAGCACAGTGCCTATGTCTATCACATGCCTAATCTTATTTATAAAGAATAAATCCTGTCAATCTGGTTATGTGTGATTATGTATGTGCTGGGTTGTGTGAGCAACAAGAAATATACAAGAAGTGAAGCTTTAGACAAAGAATGACATATTAGTTTTACATGCTTACAAGGGGGAGGAAAAGTCAAGAATCTTGATAGAATAAATTTCATTTGTGGGCCAATATCTGGTGGGAAGCATAACAGATGTCATTTTTCCAACAAGATGAAACCAGGACTAGTAAAAATAAAACCCTTCCCCACCTTTCTCTTTCAAGATATCCTAATCTCTATGCATACATTTATATGAAATGTCAATGATGTACTTGTGGTTATGGTTACACACACATGATCTTTTTATGGCAAAGAGTCCCATTTATTCCTATTAGCAAAAGGTGTACTCAATTACTCTATTCTTAATAAAGTATGAAGAATCAATTTTTTTTGTGTGTAACAAATGTATAATTGACTTTTAAGCCCTTCGAATCTTCATTACAAATATTGACTCATGTAGATAGTTTGCTACCATATGGTGTCCTATATTCAGTCAAAGAAAAACGAAAATGGTAGATGAATGAATTCATTCTCCTTTGTTGTTGCATTGAAAGCCATGTTATATTGTTTGTATCCCAAAGTAAAATTTTTAAAAACCTTAACTATTACATGTTAATTGCTTTTACGTCATTCTCAAAAAAAAAAAAAAAAAAAAAATGCATTTACCTAATATTTAAATCAACTCAACTAAGCCTTAATCCCAATTAAATTTAGGCTGGCTATGAATTCTTGTCAACTAATAATTAAGATATTCAATTGAACCTCACTAGCTGCGTTGTTACCCCAAGCTGGCGAAAGAGACACTAGTAACTATCCACATTATTTAACTAGACAATTTTTTAGGTGGACCATGGACTAAAAACTTCAGAATTAGTAGTCAAATTTTGTTATAGATGAAAGGTTGATTTAACTCCAATGATACTCCATTATACTGTGGTGCTCATTCCTCGCAAATGAGTGACAATCTTGAACAAGTAAATCTAATGTCCAAAGCTAAGACCTTTCTTAACTTCTTAATTTTTACAAAGTTACAACTCATGGAAAGATGCTCAAAAGCAATTGCCTGGAAGGCCTGCATAAATCCAAAAGAACTTAGTTTTGGTGATGATTATGTACATAACTTGAATTTTTTAGCAAATGATGCTGTGAACTCAAAACTTGAAGACAAACTTAAATTTTACAAAGTTACAATTCATGAAAAGAGGCTCAAAAGCAATTGCCTAGAGGACCTGCATAAATCCAAAAGAACTTAGTTTTGGTGATGATTCTGTACAAGACTTGAATTTTTTAGCAAATTATGCTGTGAACTCAAAACTTGAAGACAAACTTGATGCCAGGTGGTTTGAAGATGTTTCATTTATTTGAATAGATCAATTTAATGAAGTCATTCAAACTATTAAAAGTAAAGGGATGAGATCATAGTTTGTAAGATCATGAAGAGATCGTTGGATTGCGAAATGGCTTTACCGAATCACTTTTGGGCCTCACAATTTGGCTCCCAAACATCTAAACCCACAATTACAAAGAGTTGTAATTCAAGGTTGAATTAGACGGCCTCACAATTAGTAACGTTGTTTAAATATTGTGAAAATACATGTAGGTGAAAAAGTGTTGTGAAAATACGTATTGTGTTGTTTAAATAACAAAAACTGTTGTTCAAACAACGTTACTAAACATACCCTAATTTCATCACCCAAAAAAAAAAAAAAACACTAATTGATCATTTTTTAAAAAATAATTACAAAAAAAAAAACATATCGTGGTCTATTTCTTTTTGGTTGTTACATAAATTTCAAGGGTTTTCGCACCCAATATAAATATAAATATATATATATATATATATTTATATAGAAACCCAATAGTTAATGTATTTGGCGAAATCAGAGATTACATATATACATAATTTGTGACAAAAATAAATGGCGGATAATCTATAAGATAATCACATTTCCAATTTTAGCTTGCAATACAAAAGCAATGCGGTGATTTTTAAGTTAAAAAACTTAAAATTGATTTATGATAAGATTTCATATTAAATGAGATCATTTTGTAATAAGGTTCACGTTTCTTTCTTCTCAAAAATAAAAAATAAAAGGTTCAGATTTCTTCTTCTTTTTTTAGTTCTCTCTAAGTTTTAAATTAGTTTTTTTTTTTTTGATGAGAAGTTTAAAATTAGTTTGAGCTCTTCTAAAAAAAAATAGTTTGAGTTAACTACCTGTATTTTTTTCTTTCACTTTATTTTATTTAAAGTCATATTTTTTATTACTTCCTTAATTGATATATCTTTTTTCTTTTTTTTGAGAAAGAATTGATATATCTATTTTCATTACTATTAGGTTTTTTTTTTTTTTTTTTTTTTTTTTTTTTTTTTTTTTTTTTTTTTTTAAGTTGAAACTATCTCAAAAAAAAATTTTGAATCAAATTCACTCTTTCTTATCAAGACCAAACAATCTCAAGTGACTCTCCTCATTTTTCATCAACAAGTGACACCCATATCTTCAAGCAAATTTCCTCATTCGAATATGTTCTTTATATGTATTCTCATTTATTTCTTAACATTCTCATCAGCTAAACTTGATCATTTTATGAATATGCTATAGTCATTTAGTGAGTTCCAATTAGCTTAACCAGTAAATTTTTTGTTGTCGAATAAGATATCTAAGATTCGAACCCAACCTATACAAAAAAACTAATTAGTGTTTTGGCCGGATGATAAAGAGTAATCAACATAGAGTAGACATCATATGTTAAAACTACTTACCTCTTCTTAAAATTTTTTTTTTTGAAAAAATCCAACATTTACTATCATAGAGCATAACTGGTCTTACAGCACTTCTTTGAAAAGTGTTAGCTAAGTCAAGCCAAGCAATTACATTTTGAGCATATAGAACCTCACTAATAAACAACATGTTTCACTTATATTTAAGATTTGTCAAAAACATTGCAAGCACGATAGGCCTCTGATGGAGGAGCATAATATAGGGAGGAAAGGGGGCCCAAATGGTGAAAGAGCCAAAGGAGGCTGAATTATTCATTTGATTTGTGCTCAAGCCAAATGATGAAAATTTATGATGTCTACTTCCCTCAAGTGACAGATATAAAATAATTCACTTATCCCACTGTTATTTCTAGCTTTGTTATGAAAGAAAGTAGCAAACTCATCTTATAGTTGTTCCCTAATGAAGAATTTTAGGAAATTTGAATTCTCTTTTATCTCATCCACCCATCCATGGAGGGTTTCAGTATCTATCTTAGCAAATTTTTCTAGATCATGAGACATAATGTTCTTTGCGAGAGCTATTTGAAATCTTAGTAAAAGACTGGATAATTTATCTCATATTTACTTTTCTTGAAGAAAATACTAGGTTCGAGTCCATAAGCAATGAAAATTTCTTTTGAAGACTTGTTTTTACTCCCTAGTGGGGGTTCCTTTCACCATTTCCTCATGGTCCTTAACTGGGAGTATTTAACTCATCATAGTGGAAAGTGACTTACTCCCACGATTCTACATTTTTTTTTTTTTTAATCTAGCCCCTAAAAAATAAAAAATAAAAACCTTACAAGGTAGTCCTTAGGGACATGTTAACGAACACAGTTCAAGTAGAGAAGTGAGTCATCCAACATAGATAGTATTTGACCAATTAGTCAAGCACCCATTTGAGTTCTTCATATTTGTTTGCCCTTGAAATTACTCTGATCTAAAAATCACCATCGACGATTCATCTTTCACTTGCTCACTTGTTTTTTTTTTTTAACATTAATGTATAACTATTTCATAGTATATTTTCTAATAAACTAAATATTTCAAGAACCCTTCTCTAATTTCAAAAGTAAAGTAACAATTTCCAATGGTCAACACTAGTAAAAAAATCTTATGTTTATATCAATTTCATTAATTATGAGCTTAGTTATAAAATTTAGGTCTTAACCATTAATATGAAGTGATGGAAACAATGAAAATTGTGAATGCTTAAGATTCTTTTTGAAAATGAATTCAAAATTTTCATATTCGAACAGGTATCTCGATTTGATCTATTTTGACTCATTGTTTAAGAGTTGAGGAATTTTATCATAATCATTGATTTTTCATTAAAATTCATGATAGTCACTCATATCCAATTTTTTTTTTTTTTTTTTTGAACGCCACATTCATACCCAATTCTTAAAACTAAGATTACTAGTATAATACAAGGTATTTTTGACTTCGTAGTGTAAAAAAAAATTCTCATCTAAACAAACACGTAACAATTCTCAAGATTCCAATTGTTTTTTCTTCTACACATGGGTGTGACTCTAATGAATACAAATAATGAAATAAAAAATAGAAATTCACCGTTATGAAGCTTCCTTAGATTTCTTTCATTAACAAAAATGTAAACCCCATATTAGAAAATGTATTTACAACTTAACGACCATAGCCGACCATGGCCTACCATGTTAGCAAGAACCACAACAACATCCTCTAATTACTACACAGGAAACTCCCATGAAATTGAGGCACCTAGACGGCTAGACCCATTCTTTCAAAACGTGGCACTCCCGTAGATGTCTCTCATGTCAATGTTTTTCTTGTAAAACAAAGCTAACTTGTGTACTAAGCTAAAGGGCAAAACAGTAAAACAATATGCGACCTACTTCTTCCACCTAGAAAATATGTATTAACTATAGGCGTCTATTAGATTAATAATTCTTTCTCCTAATGGGGGCCACGTGTCACCATATTATTTAGAGGACTTAATCTTGCCATTTGGCAAAAAGAGTTCACTTTTTTGGTTTTGTTTGGTCCAAAAGGACGACCCACCTATTAAAATAAGAACTTTTTTGGGGTCATGCAATAAAGTAATATTATGATACATGATAATATTGAATATGGCAAGTTACTTATTTGTTCCTTAATTTTTATGATGTTGGTTAATTTGGTCTCAGGCCTTTAAATTATGTTAATTTTTTTCATAACTTTTTGATATTGTAACAAAATAGTCATTATTATTAATTAGTTGATGAAAAATGTTGATGTGGCTAATGGTTTAAAGAGAACATTATCTTCTACTATGTAGACTGACATATGTACTACCACGTTTAGCAATATATTGAAAAAAGAAATAGAAAATTGATAACAATTCATGTGCAAGCACGTGAGCCTCTATTTTGTATCAAAATCTCTAACTGCTCATTTGAAATGGGGAAAAAGAATGGAATGGAAAAGTATGAAAAAGAAAATTAGAATATTTATTCACTTTCCTTATTTAAGAGTTTTAATAGAGAGAATGGAAAGTTTATTCTCTCATTTAAAAGTTTAAGCGGGAGGGAATGAAATGACTAGGAGGAATGCCAATTCTTCTCTATTCTCTTGAAACCTTAAATTTTCATTTTCTCAAAAATTTGAAGGAATTGGAATAAATGAAATTAGATTTAATGAAATTTTTGCTAGAACTCCCAAAATGTTCCTATATATTCAATCTAATAGTAATATTGTTATAAAATGACATTATTAATTTCCTTCTATGTTACTCCCGAATAATATTACTATCTTCCATTCCTTTATTTTAAAATATCCAAACTGGATTACTTAATTTCATACAATTCATTTCCCTTGAATACGTTCGATTTCATTCTATTCTTTTATGATTTCTCATTCCATTACATTCCTTTATGAACTCTCAAATGAAGTGTAATTGCCAAATCAGTTTTAGCACTCACTCACAATCATTTCAGAGCTCCTCCTCAAATTTGTCGAGAGGGAACAAAACAAGAAAAAAAAAACTTTCTTTTTTGGTTTCAAATTCAATCAATCCTTGAATATGGAAGTAGGATATAAAGGAGGACAAAGTTTAGGTATAGCACTTTAAGTGTCGTTACTTAGGTTTCCTTTTTAAAATTCAGCCATGTAATTTTTTTCTCATGAGATGGAAGTGTATTTTTAGTTAAGTAGCCACATGATTAAATTTTAAGAGAGAAACCTAAGGAACAATACTTAAACACTGTACTTAAATTTTGTCCAAAGGACTAAGGAGGAGTGTCCAACCTCAATTAATAACAATGAAGATAGAAGCATATGCAAAAACGTTGAGCCAAAATAGCAGATCCTTCTCACCCATGTACAACTCTATTGACTTCTCAATAACATTCATGTCCTCTCACTTCTTTGGAGGATCTGAAACTTGAGCCTTCATGACTTGACAATACTGCGCACCATTCTCACACCTTGCTATCTTGACCGCCTTCCCGACCTTCATCTGAGCCTTCTTCCTATGATGGAACACTACAGGTGGCTATGCACTATCTTGATTAAGGCCGGGTGAGTGAATCTGAGTGAGTAATATTAGGGATTTTGATCGATTTTTGACCCCATATAGAGCCTCAAGTGCCTGCACTTGAATTATTATTCGTTTATTTAAATCATTAATCACGTAAGTATTTTCCATCCATCATTTAAATGTATGAATTATTTTCACACAATACCAAAATGTTACAACAAAATTGACACGTTTGAAAAGTTAAAGTCAAAATTGACACAAGACATAAATATTAAAGAGCAAATATATATTTTACCATATTGGACATGATCATGTTTTATGACTACGGACTAAAACCGACCATTTCACTATGAACTTTCGATAATGTTTTAGACTCCACTAAAATGTTATGGATAATGTTTTAGACTTTTTACCAAAAAGTTAAGATAATGTTTGGAAAATTGGACTAAAACTGACCATAACGTGCAACGGTTGCAATTTGAGAATGTTGGACATTTGTTGACATAACAATTAACAAATATCCCGTAAAAAAAAATATTTAACAGTGAGAGAGAGATATATAACAATTTATATACATCAACATATTTGTTCTTATAAATTGAATTATGAACAAAGAAACAAAGCAAAAGCAAGACCAAAGGTCCTGAAACTCCTGACATAATAATAGGAGTGACTAGTGAGTCTTCGACTTAAAACAGAAGATTTGAAACTGGTAACATATGTGATAGGAAAGTCTTCAACTTAAAACAGAAGACCATTCCAAACCATACAAATAAAAACCAACCCTGTACCAATTACTTCTAACCCTACACAAGCTTCATTTCCATTGAACTTATAACAAGAACTAAGCAGCAGATGGGGCATTAATGTAGTGACCAACAGCCTCTGACACTGCTGTCAAGAATCTTTTCAAGCCATTTTTCTCAACACCAGCTTTAGACTCTATAGAAGCCATTGTGTTCTTGTAGTCCAATGACTCATCATTATATATGTCCCACCATTTCTTCACTAGCAACTTGATGTCTTCCCTGTCCATGTTCTCTTCCTCACCAGTGTACCTCCATGGCTTAGAGCCCTATAAACCAATCAAAAACATACTTCATTAGTATTACATATCAAGAAAAGAAATTTTGAAATTTATTTTAAAATTTGTAATTGTTACTATGAACAAAATGGACACTCACAGCAGCACAGTAGTGAACAACTTTGACTTTGTCAAACTCAATATTCTCGGGGTGGCGCCATAACATAGCTAACACAAGATTGTAAACTGAGGAGATTGGCTTGTAAATATCATTGAAGAACATATTCAAAAAGTCCTGAAAGAATTAAATTTTTTTTGGTAAGATACTATAATTGACTAATATTCACCATAATAAAAATGAATAAAAGTCATAGATTTTTGTGCTTCAAAGCTAGTGAAGCACATCCACAACCAATGGCTAGAAAGTAGCTTCATATGCATCAAATCAAGCCACATGACCTCCGAAATGGGTCATGTATAAACAAGCAATTAATGTGATGCATCCTGCAATTAATGTGAATTGCATGAAATAATACATGGTAGTTTTTCAACCATAACTAGTACTAAAATTTACCTGCTCAGCAAAAGTGGTAGGAGAGGTAACTTGAAGGTTCTCAAGGAGATTATGGTATGTAGATAGATTAGGCTCATACACAAAGAAGCCAGCATTGAAGTATAGGGGAGGCTTGGGGCCGAGCTCAGCAGGCCATTGGACTTTGTCAGGGCACTGCTGGCAATAGCCAATCTTGTGTTGTGGGGTGTTGCTCCATGTTTTCTCACAAAAGCAGTCCATAACAGCATAGAAGTGGTTGTCTGGTAAGTCAAAGAGGTGGTCAATGTTTTCAAACACTTGGATGTCTCCGTCTAGGTAAATCATCTTGCTGTACTCCACAAACTGCACACAAAGTATTGGAATTTAAGTGCTAAACATTTGAAAGCATTTTTGAGATAACACGTGTCAGAAGCCCACAAACA